>OX243812.1:29241203-29546373 GCA_945859605.1 Lumbricus rubellus | reverse complement strand
TTCTCGTTGTCCTTCTCCTCTTAGCTCGTCCCTTCAATAATTCTCCTGTCCTTCGTCAACGACTTCCTTCATTTTATCTATTCTGCCTCTACTACACCTTCTTCCTTCCTTCCTTCCTCCTAATGTCTTTGATGTCCCTCTCGTCTCTGATCTGCTCTCCTCTCTCGTCATCTCCCTCTCCTCCTCCTCTGCTCTCCTCTTTTCTCGTCTCGTCTCCTCTCCTAACCTCTACTCTCCACACCTATCCACACCTATCCTATACACACACCTATCATATCCTCTCAGATCCTCTCTAATCTTCTCCTATCCTATCCAATATATATCCTACACTATCCTATCATACCAGACAATATCCTCTACTATCCTATCCTCTAAGCCCTCGCAGTTTCTTTTCTATCCTATCCTGTCCTATCCTCTCCTCTTCTATCGTCTTCTCTCCTCTCCTTTCATCTCTTGCCCCATCCTATTCCTATCCTCTCCTTTTATATCCTCTCCTATCCTCCCATCCTCTCTTCTTTTCTTCTCCTCTTCTATCCTCTCCTCTGCTCTCTTCTATTCTCTCCTCTCAACTGCCCTTAGACTTGGAAGGCGTGTAATTCATTGTTTGCTCTCAGAGCTTTGAGTTGTTATCTGTAATGTTAGACTTTCTGATTTCACGCTCTTTGCAGTCACGTAATTGATTGTGGTATCACCAGCTCTCCTTCAATATTTAATAACACTGCGGCGGCGGCGACGTCTGCGTTCCATGTTCATGGGGGGGGGGGGGGGGGGTAGGAGTGGGGGGGGGTCGACCAGTTAATAATCATCGTATACGTATACGTCGTTCGGTGCCTCGTGTAGACTGGCGGATATTCCGCTTGGCTTAGCCTTCTCGGATAACATCAAGGATATTTGATAACGATGCCTTAGAACTATTATTTTATATAAAACAATTGCTATGTTAATGAATAAATATATGCATGCCATGTCTGTATCATGCGAATCTATAATTATGTCTGTGGCCGTGAAACTATAATTTTCTTCATGACACGCAACGTTTATTGGACGCTCGGATAGTATGATGATTGCTGTAGATTACGATAATTTTGATTATGCAGATGCCGTTGGTATTTTTAATAACCTGTCTGTAAGAAAATCTGATCAAATTGAATTGATACCATAAATTCTGACTATTCCAGATTTTGCAAAACAATTAGGCTATATCTATAGAGTCTACCTAATGGCTTATTTATCATAGTCTTATCATTGGATTCTGTTTTAGCAACATTTGATTTAATTGGTTCTATATAAATTTAGATTTTTATGTTCAACCAAAAACCGGCGCTGCAAAATCTCAAGAGAATTTCTATGCTTGCAAAGATATTTAATTACCAAGAGATATCTACCCTCCAGTGAATACTGCCTCACAGATAATTTTCCATTTGGATAAGCTGCACCTAAGGCATATTATTTCCATCGCGCCATGCATTCTTCTGCCTCGTTCTCTTCGCTAAAGACCTGTGACGTTTCTTTCAAGGCGAGTTTTGTAGCGCTGCGCACAATAGCAATAGCGCTAATTGTTATTGTTGAGATCGTCAATAGCGTCTTCCTTTCATTGCTCTCTTTCCCTCTGGCGTCGCGGCCGCCGCCGCCGCCGCCGTCATCGTGTGAGGTCGCTCCAGTTGAAAGCCGACGGAACAGGGAGGACTTCCGTTTCGGAGACGATACCCGATCCACTATTATATGCAGCAGCAGACGATATATACCGATCACAAAAGAGACAGACAATCGGACAAACGCACAGACAGACAGACAGGCAGACAGGCAGGCAGACAGACAGACAGACAAACGCACAGGCCTACAGACAGACAGACAGAAGACAGACAGACAATCGGACAAACGCACAAGCCTACAGACAGACAGACAGACCGACAAACTGACATACAGACAGACGTTGCAATGTACGGATATCTTGTCGTCGGCGATGTCGCCGATTCGCGTCACGTGATCCGCCACCTCGTGACCGGAAATGGTCGACTGTGGACGTAGCAACAATGATCGAATTAGTTTCATGTGATGTGTCGCTTAATATGTTGTGCCGCTGCCCGAATTCCGACCAAACAAAGCGAAGCCAATAATAGAACAAGAGAAAGAGAGAGCAGGAATTAGAGGAGAGTGTTGTATATAAGGGAGGCAGAAAGAGGAGGAGACAGAGAGGGATGAGAAGAGAATACTGCAGATGGTGCTGAAAAGATGGCGGAGGAGGAGGAGGATAAGGAGGATCAGAGGGACGTATACCTTCCCTCGCTCTGTCTCTGCAGGGTGGAAATGATGATCGCAGTGGGGGCTAAATCCGGTAATCGGTAAAGAAAGGCGATCCGTGCAGTGCCTTTGCATATATCCGCATATGAAGAAGATGCCTGTGAGCATGTAACTTCAACCTCAGCTGCAGCACCAGAAGCTACCGTGGAGGCGACAGACTAAATGGCTCGGATATTAAGATCTAATATAAAAGGACATAATTATCTATATTCGCTTTAAAAAATGACCATCCGTATACATTTGCTGTATATGATGCGTTCAGGATATGACGTCATCTGCAGAGTGGAGACGACCGCATGCAGACGCTATGACTATTACAAGCAAAAAGGTATAATAGGAGACAGGGGTCACTTCGACCTACAATGTCGCTCTCTGTGTCAAATGGGTTAAATGATTCTACAACTTCGGTTGATACATGATGGAATAATGATTTAATGTGTTAGTAGGAGTTATCCTACATGTACACTCGATATAAACGGTATCATATTCTTATCTGTAATGATGGAAGTATGATTGTTAGCTTTTCTCTTCTTCTCCTTCGGGGATTTAATCATTCGTCCATTTATTTATTCATGCATTTCAAGTCATTAATTTTTACTGATGTCATTTTGTCATTCGTCCATTTATTCATTCATGCATTTCAAGTCATTAAGTTCTCACTTAGCCTAATATGTCATTTTCTCATTTGATTAATATCTGCTTATCGTCCATATAATAATTCGTTTCACAGTTATGATTGTGTTCATGTAATAATATGTGTGATGTGTTTAGTGCGAGACCCGGTCGTCCTCCGAAACGATCTGCTCTCGCGATGACTCCCGATGGTTTGGACAAACTGAAGAAGAATCGCATTCAGATGACCTCCGACTTCTATTCACCTGCTGCAGCAGCCAATCTCATCGGAGGTAAGTGTCCATCTTAGAATTGTATACATTCTGGGTAATCAGAATTATCATCAACATTGCACAGAGTGGAGATGATGTGGAAAGATTTAGCGTTCAGAATTAGATTTGCATGAAAGTGCCTCAGGAAGCCTTAAGACATCCGAAACATACAAGGTGGACATCGTGTTATTTTCTCTCTCTCTCTCTCTCTCTCTCTCTCTCTCTCTCTCTCTCTCTCTCTCTTTCTCTCTCTCTCTCTCGTTTTCTTTATCACTGTCTCATCTTTAATATTAATTTTTCTGCTATTATTTCGCTGTCTCATGTATTTTTCGATCTCTGGTGCTAGACATCGGTGTGTCCTTCATGTCTATGTCTATTGTCATCGGCCGCTGCTGAGTAGAGCCTATATCTACTGCTGCATGGCCTAATGGACCGGACATTGCCACTGCTTGCTTCTTGGAAGCGCCAGTCCCAAGCCTAGATAAGAGAGGAGGGCGAGCTGATCATCCTTGATATGGTACAGTGTCGTTAAACAGCAACAAGCGTAATGCGCATGACTGAAGCTGTATTCATAGACGTCAGTGACTGCATCGACATTATATAATTATATATAAACTACACTCAGGTGTCATAATTTGCGGCGCTGGACACCACATGTTACGGATGTCACACCATTCTTGGGCATGATGCACCTTCAATCATCATTCGATGCTGTTGTGAGCAGCTGGTCACTTCAACGGCTTATAGAGTCTATATATAGCTAGTCTACTGCAGGGTCTCTCCATGCAGAGCAAGACTATGTATACGGCTACCATGCATAATAGGAGCTGTGCGGTTCATTGTTGGCTGATGAAATCAACGCCATCTCTAATTATGACTCAGCGTCTCTCATCTCGTCTGCATCCGCATCTAAATAATGATGATGATGGTGATGATGATGACCGCAGTGGGTGCTGATGCTTTGCCTGGAGCGGTTCTGTATAGCGTATACCAGCTGCAGAGGCGACATTTTCCCTTTCCGTCCACAAGCTCCTACGAACCTATCTATCTTGTGCTTTTATTCTTATTACAATTTTATAGGGAGGTTGGATCGTAATTAAGAGGCATCACAAGCGAGACAGAATTACAAGACGTCTGCAGTTTTGGATTTAGACAAAGAATGTAGCAACTGGAAATGGTTACCGCTTGCAAGATTGGCGAACTTTATTATTAAATGCAACATTAATGCAGGCTAAGTCATCTCGCAGAAATCTAGGCATTTCGCAATTCGCATGTTTCCAGCCATGACAAAACCATTTAAAATTAACTATAATAATCGATTAATTAAAAATTACACATATCTGGTTGGAGTGTCAGAGCATAGAACTTAGATATCGGATTCACTGAAACTAGGATATAAAAAAATTATTTCACTGTCTGTATGATACAAATTGTTGATAATAATTTGATTTTTCAGCAAGAGCGCCCGCGCATAGGGGCAAGAGCCGCAAGAGGGGCTCTTGCCCCCTGGAAAATTGATTTTCCTATTTTTAACTAATACTCTTTGGTTTTTAACTTATTTCTTCGCACTAAAGCGCAAACGTTACAAACAATGCATGAAGTAAAACTGATAAATTTACAGTTAGAAAACTCTGTGAGAACATAATTATATTATGAATATTCTGCTTTGAATTTTCCATCTCCTGTTAAAAATGTAAACCGTGCCCCCCCTCCTGCAAATATTTCTGCGGGCGCCCATGTTTTTGAGCCACGTATGAATACTATTATATGAAATATGACGAAGGTCTGGAGGGTTCCATTTTCTTTCAACGCCGCTCTAGAGTACAATCGCACTGATTGCATCGGCGTGTATGCATCTAAGTTCTAATGAATTTCCTAATTAATTGTTTAATTTTCTCGCTTTCTCCTACTCTCATTTCTCATCCATCTAATTGCATCCGGGCGCAATCTAGTCTGTCCCTTCCTGCCTATCTTCCTCGCTTCGTCTCTCTGTCTCTCTGTCTCTCTCCCTCTCTCCGCATCTCTATCTCTGTCGTGCTACGACTCGCAAACTCAGCAGCTATCCTCCCGAGGCAACAGGACCCAAGGAATCGGCATCATCGTGCACGCACGCACGCACGCACGCACCAACACGTTGTTTCGCGCGAATGTCGCTTAGAGTGGCAATAACTAATTCAAAGGACAACGCATCTCTCGCATGCAGCAGCAGAGAGAAAACACGGAGAGACGGACAGACGGAAGGAAGGACGGAAGGAAGGACGGATGGACGGACGGAAGGACGGAGGGTGGAACGGATGAATGAATGTGTCAAAGGGCGAGATTCCATTGCAGACGATGCGATGATGATAATTAATATCTGTGGCCGCAGCAGCAGCATCTGCTTCTAGGCGGGAAGAAGAAGAGGCTGGGAAGAGAGCATCATCATCGGAATGGATATGTTTATGATTTATTGTTATTAGCGACTGTATCCTTACTGCAGCAGCAGCGGCGGCGGCTATTATTGCAGTTTACGATACAAGGAGTGATTGTGTAACGAATGACTGGATGGGTAAAACAGACGGACAAAGACACACACGGAGACATATACATAGAGAGAGACAAAGAGATGAACTACCGGAGAGGCAACAGGGAAGAGGATAGGGTGTATGAAAGAAAGGCGGGAGATGAGACAGTGTATTCGAGATGGAGAGGGAGGGATGGATGGATGGAGAGAGGGAGGGAGGGTGGAAGGTAGAGACGGAGAGAGACGTCATAGCTGCTGAAGATGGCCATCCATATGCCTTGTCCGAATGTATTAAGCCAATATCTGCTGACGAAAACGACGATGACGACGACGACGAGGAGGAGGACGAGGCATTAGATGGATTGATTCCGTCGCTCGGTCAAATGACTCTCCATGGACCGATAAAGGTAATCAGGCGCCTTGCCCCGCCGCGTCCCAACTCCGTTGGCCGCCCCAAGGGACACTGGCCGCCCGCCTGCCCTCCGTCCATCCGCCTGCCCCCTTCTCTCCCCTGCCGACCCGCAGATCGATGCGGCCTTCTTAATTCACACCCCTTCCTTCCTTCCTGACACCTGAAGAATTCTCCTGCCCACAGTTTATAAACAAGACGGGGGAGGAATGGAGGAAGAATAAGATGGCGATGAAGGAGTTGATGGAAGACAGATGGAAATGAGGATGTGGAGAAAGAGGAGAAGGTTGAGGAAGGTGTAGGAGCATGTTGGAGAGAGGGGAAGGAGTTAGGAGATATGGAGAGTAGAGTTAGGCAGAAAGAGAATGTAAGATATGATTATGAAAGGCTAATGATGATCATGGAGGAAAACGATGAACACGGTATACGAGAAAGATGAGGAGATAAAGAATGAGATGCTGGTGCTGCTGCTGCTGCTGATGCTGATGGTGTGAGCAGATGATGATCCTTTTAGCGGCGGTTGTTTCAGTATCTACTAATAGAGATGAATAGAGATGGCGCCAGTGACTGCACTGGTGATGGCCAGATGGCGTTTCAGTTTCTACATCCACCGCTGCTGCTGCTGCTGCTGATGCTGCTGCTGCTGCTGCTGCTGTGGTGGATGTCGCCAGAGATTTGTCACATTCGTTGGTCGGTCTCTGTCACCGAATACAAAATAACTGAAGCGGGAATAACTTAACAAGGTTGACATTCCCTTATACCTATCTCCTTCTTTAGCGATCTCACTCTTACACTACAATGATGACTTCGATAGGAGACGATATGATACAAGCTTCGTGATAAAACAACTAATACTTAACATCATTGATAGGCCTACTATGGTACTAACATTAATACTTCTGTTAATAATAATAATAGAGTATTACTGCTATCACCACGGCCACTGCTACACCAGCAGCATTAACTGCCACTGCTGCCAGTATACTATACTACTGCTATAATAGTCTACTACCATTTCTACCACCACTACTGCTGCTGCCACAACTACTACCACTGCTACTGCTGTAGCTGCTATTGCTACTGCTGCAACTCTTACTACAACAACAACTACTACTAATTATAATAATTACAACAATGCTCCTCGAACAGTTTGACCGTAGACCTACCTCAGGCGAAATAATTATAATGCTGCTGCTTCTGCTGCCTCTGCTGCTGCTGCTGCTGCTGATGATGATGATAATAATAATAATAATAATAATAATAATAATAATAATAATAATAATAATAATAATAATAGTCCATAAGTCCCTGGGGGAATGAAGTACCTCAGGGCATAAAAAAAAAAAAAATAATAATAATAATAATAATAATAAAATATTTGTAATAGATGAATAAAGTCTTTTCAGACTGTTTTATTTTTAATAAATAATATTGAAGACTCTGAGTAATCCTGTTCATCTCGGGAAAATTTAAAAATAGCAATAAAGAATTATAAATTTTTATAATGATTATGATAATAATAATAATAAAAATAAAATAAAATAAATAATAAAACGCTTCGGCAAAATTCTTGAAAGCAAAATCAATCTTTAGAAATATTTTCACTACTCGAGCGAACGTGATAATAGGCACATAATAGGTACATGGCAGTCCCATTATAGGCCTATTAAAATGCCTAAGTAATTAACAGTCTATGAAGCATAGTTAGGCTCATTAAATCATGTAAAACAGCACACATTTTAAACTATTTAAATTAGCCCGTGTAATTATATGTACACAGTAGCTATTATTATCGGATGATTTACAGAGACAAAGTGCCATGAATTGGCTGAGAAACGTTTTAATAGCACTAGATGCTTATCAGAATGATCGTGACGACTTGAGTCCGTATACTGTGCATTGCTTGAGCAAATAGCTCGAATCGTATATCAGACGGTTGGACAGAAGTCGACTATAGGCTCATGTATAGTATCTATAAAGGGACGAAGACGTCTGTCTGTCTTATCTGCATGTATGAGTGATATGTGCTGTGGTTGGCATGTCAGTGTGGATATATTTAAGTGCGTTGATTTTAAACTGAGACTTCTGATTTACGACAACGTTACATGTGTAGGCTATACGTATGGGTCGTAGCAATCGGTGCTTTGTACGGTTGCAGCTTTGCTAACGTTCATGTGTCACAATATGATACGCACTTGAACTCGGCGTACCTTAATGAGGAAAGCTCCTTAATTTTAATAAGACTAGCAAGGTTTCACCTCTCTCGGAAATGGCTACAGTTAGAAACCCACATAGTTTAGCAAAACAAGTATTGTTTGTATGTGCACTTGTTATAGCGCCCCTTCAAGCTATCTGCTCAGAGGCGCTCCCGATGCAGAGCGGACACTGCATCGGAGTTTCACGCCGAAGCGCTGAGCAATTGTGAGTGAAGGACTTGCCCAAGATCCTTACGCGGCTTGAGAGTGGATTCGAACCTCGAACCTTCCGGCTCCAAGGCAACGACGCCACCACTACACCACCGCGCCCCACCTACACCACCGCGCCCCACAAGTATAACCTTCGTATACGCACCGCGACTATTCTATGCTTCTGAATCGAATCCATGTCACACTCATAGGTGCAATCACGTCCTAAAAGTTGGGGGGGGACCATAATGAATCACGTCCTAAAAGTTGGGGGACCATAATAATAAAGTTAGGGGACCACTCAAAAGTTTGGGGGGACGCGTCTCGTGGGTCCCATAGGGTGGTTGCGCCTAAGGTCACACTGATATAAAGTCTACGAGCTACAGGTAGGCCTAATGTTTGACAAATTCACCAGGCCGGCTGAAATGGGAGAACGAGTCCCGTTTAGTGTTTACCTCTTTAAAGACTCTGCCTGTTATAATCTGGTCGTGCCAGTCCAAATAAGGAGGAGGCTATAACACGGTGTAAAACATAGTTGTAAAAAACGTTTTTTTCCGTTTTTTTATCCGCTCCCAAAAAACTTCTTTTTGTTCGTTTTTTATTTTTCCCATCGTTTTTTATCGTTTTTTTTATTATTTCTTTATCTTTATTTATTCATTTATTGTCTGTTATTATTTTCCTTAATTTTAATTTTTTCTGTTAATTCCTTATGCTTTCCACTAACACTCAAGAATTCAGCTAACTTAAGTTATTATTTCATCGTTTAACATCATCATTCAAGAGATAGCCTGCGTTTAGTAGGTCCCTAATCAAGGTTTTCAAGGTTAAAATGGGTTTTACATGTAGCAAAGTCAAATAATTTTCCGTTTCCGTTTTTTATCGACGTTTTTTACCGTTTTTTATTCTGTTTCCATCGTTTTTACTGTAAAATGTAAACAGTAAAAAAGTAACTGACTAATCTTCTTTAGAATCGTTCTATACATGACAAGCATATGATCGTATGTACGAGCACTCGCTATATGTAACGCCTCTTCGAAAGTCTACTAAGAAGCTCTCCCGACTACAGCGCGGACACTTAATCGGAGTTTCACACCGAAACGCATGAGCTATTGCGAGTGAAGGACTTGATCAGGGTCTCTACTTGGCGGCTTGAGGTGGATTCAAACCCGCAACCTTCCGACTCAAAGACACCAAAAATACTCCTGCACCACCGCGCCACATGATCGTACAACAGTAACACGATGGCGTATGCACCTTCGCTATTTTTTATGAGGAAATTCAGTCGTCTAATGATTAGTATTTAGGGTCTTAACTGTATACTGCTATAACCCACAACTGAAATATGAACCATATGATAGGTTACATTACGGTAGATCTAAGCGGCCTATATCTTACATGTACAAAGAATCTGTTTCTCTATCTGACGCAACATCTATCGATCAACAACGCTATCTACATTGTATATCCGCGGCATCGGAATAAATAATTAATTATATGAAAATTAACTATCAGCAAACCAGATATAATTTTATAGCGCCTTTTCTCTCAACTGTTGAACAAACTAAGTTCTGCATTGTATATTTCCAACCCCCCCCCCCCCCCCGTTAAGAAACGAAGGCTGAATTCTGTGAATCCGTGGAAGCCAGTAGCTATGACAAGGAGATATATAGGCGTATAATAGGCCTAATTATGAGCGCAACAGATACGAACACAGCGACACTGTCTGGACTTAGATGGCGTTGAAATAGATAGCGACAGACATCTAAGACAGAATCTGAGTTGAGAGAGACAGAGGCAGCAAGAGGAAGAGACAGAGACAGACAGAGGCAGCAAGAGGAAGAGATACACAGCAAGATAAGGAATCGAATTTGATTGAAGGACAATGATGGGAGCAGATGATAGCACGGTAAGAGAATAGCACGAATTAGACTAAGTGGCAGAGACGAGCTGAAGAGAGAGACAGACAGATACAGAGATTATAGACACAGAGACAGACAGACAGAGACAGAAAGAAAGAGAAAGACAGAGACAGATATAGATGCAGATGCAGATACGTAAAGACAGAGATACAGATAGGCAGAGAGAGTGACAGAGACAGATAGAAAGAGACAGAGACAGAGACAGAGACAGATAGACACAGAGAGAGAGAGATGCAAAGGCAGGCAGAGGTATAGAAAGAGAAATATAACAGAAGAAAAGACTGCAGGAAACTCTGCGCAGCAATCAGACGGAAATGAGACGAAGAAGAAGAAGAAGAAGAGACGGAAAAGACGGAGTTAATCTATAGGGCCGAGGCCCCGACGACGGCGCAATCACTCCACTCTCCCCCATTTCCCCCCATTCTTCCCCATTTCCCCCCATTCTCCTCTAATCTGTGTTATGATTTATCTCAATGGTTCGAACACTCGTCATAAATTCCATTCGGCTGTTGTCCCATTCCGCGCGTCGTGTCATGTTCGACTTTAATTTGCTTCCGTAATCAATAACAACCGTTTCTTCCGTCGACTCCTCGATAGATCCTCGTATATACCTCTCCTTGTCCCATTCCTTCCCCTCCTCCTCCGTCTCTTTTCCTCCTCCTCCTCCTCCTTCTTCTTCTTCTTCTTCTTCTTCTTCTTCTTTTTCTTCTTCTTCTTCTTCTTCTCCTTCTTCTTCTTCTTCTTCTTCTTTTTCTTCTTTCTTCTTTGCTTTTTATATCCCTCTTTCTATTGCGACTGAATCTGCGCAGTTCTAGAGAGGAAGACAACAGCGATTTAAGAAATTCTATTGTTTCGTTTCTGTTGATCTCTTTCAATCAAGATGCAAGCGCTCGTCTTCATTGTTGGCCATTTACTTAGCAAGATGTCCATTTAACATGATAGTCCTAGTGGTGTATGTATGTTTGTTTGTATGTATGTATGTATGTATGTATGTATGTATGTATGTATGTATGTATGTATGTATGTATGTATGTATGTATGTATGTATGTATGTATGTATGTATGTATGTATGTATGTATGTATGTATGTATGTATGTATGTATGTATGTATGTATGTATGTATGTTTGTATGTATGTATGTATGACTGTATGTATGTATGTATGTATGTATGTATGTATGTATGTATGTTTGTATGTATGTATGTATGTATGTATGTATGTATGTATGTATGTATGTATGTATGTTTGTATGTATGTATGTATGTATGACTGTATGTATGTATGTATGTATGTATGTATGTATGTATGTATGTATGTATGTATGTATGTATGTATGTATGTATGTATGTATGTATGTATGTTTGTATGTATGTATGTATGTATGTATGTATGTATGTATGTATGTATGTATGTATGTATGTATGTATGTATGTATGTATGTATGAATACATGCATATAATGTATGTATGTATAATTGTACATGCATGCAGGCACGCAGGCAAGGAGAAAAGGAAAGGAAGGGGAAAAGGAAGGAGCAGGGGACAGGAACAGAGGAAGAGTGGAGGAGAAGCTATAGTGGGACTGTGTGTTTGACAGACAACAGCTATAACCAATTGACTGATTGACTGACTGAATGATTGAGTGTCTGATTGACTAATCAAAACACGGGAAATTAATGTATAACCTCTGATTCCTTTCACCAGAAGATCTGCCACAACATAGATTCCGTAATAAATTTTATTAATAGAATTTCAGTGTGTCACTTTCGACAATTTTCATATTTGAAATTTTGCAACACAAATTATTTGTAACAGTTAAACGGGGACTAACATCGAAACTAGATTCGATATTATTCCCAGGTTAAACTGTTGATGCTGGTATACTCTACCAGTCTACCCTCTCTCTATCTTACAGATGCGAAGAAATCGCTCGGCTTTGGCGGCGGTTACATGCCGTTCAGTGAGCTGCAGAAGTCACCTCTGCTGGCCAATGGGTTTCATTACCCTCCTGCTCATCTGGCTCACCTGGCCTTCATGCCACTCGGACATCCTGGAATGATGAACCTTGCCATGGCCACACACCTCAGCAACATGAGAGAACATCTCGTCTCCTCAGCAGCACACGAGCGAAACATTCACGGACAGGATGTGACGTCATCCAGGTCAGATATTACTATTATAGGTCAGCAGCAAATAACGGACATAAATAGATAGACTATTATATATAGACGCTAAATAGATGGATACAGGCTTACAGACTGTGTGATAACAAAGACCATTAGCGACGCCCTCCTATTTATCCAGGCTTGGGGACTGGCACTGGCAGAGTGCAACCAGTGGCGAAGTTGGCACTGGGATGCTCAAACAGGGCGCTATATAATGCGCTTATCAATTTAACCCCTTTGTGCATGTGTTCGTCTTTGGATTTAAATTTCGTTGTATCATTCGTTGTATCATTCGTTGTATCGTTCGTTGTATCATTCGTTGTATCATTCGTTGCATCATTCGTTGTATCGTTCGTTGTATATCATTCGTTGTATCATTCGTTGTATCATTCGTTATATCATTCGTTGTATCATTCGTTGTATCACTCGTTGTATCGTTCGTTGTATCACTCGTTGTATCGTTCGTTGTATATCATTCGTTGTATCATTCGTTGTATCATTCGTTGTATCGTTCGTTGTATCATTCGTTGTATCATTCGTTGTATCGTTCGTTGTATATCATTCGTTGTATCATTCGTTGTATCATTCGTTGTATCATTCGTTGTATCATTCGTTGTATCATTCGTTGTATCGTTCGTTGTATCACTCGTTGTATCGTTCGTTGTATATCATTCGTTGTATCATTCGTTGTATCATTCGTTGTATCATTCGTTGTATCATTCGTTGTATCACTCGTTGTATCGTTCGTTGTATCACTCGTTGTATCGTTCGTTGTATATCATTCGTTGTATCATTCGTTGTATCATTCGTTGTATCATTCGTTGTATCATTCGTTGTATCATTCGTTGTATCATTCGTTGTATCATTCGTTGTATCATTCGTTGTATATCATTCGTTGTATCGTTCGTTGTATCATTCGTTGTATCGTTCGTTGTATCATTCGTTGTATCATTCGTTGTATCATTCGTTGTATCATTCGTTGTATCATTCGTTGTATCATTCGTTGTATCATTCGTTGTATCATTCGTTGTATCATTCGTTGTATCATTCGTTGTATCATTCGTTGTATCATTCGTTGTATCATTCGTTGTATCATTCGTTGTATCATTCGTTGTATCACTCGTTGTATAATTCGTTGTATCACTCGTTGTATCGTTCGTTGTATATCATTCGTTGTATCATTCGTTGTATCATTCGTTGTATCATTCGTTGTATCATTCGTTGTATATCATTCGTTGTATCATTCGTTGTATATCATTCGTTGTATCGTTCGTTGTATATCATTCGTTGTATCATTCGTTGTATATCATTCGTTGTATCATTCGTTGTATATCATTCGTTGTATCATTCGTTGTATCATTCGTTGTATCATTCGTTGTATCATTCGTTGTATCGTTCGTTGTATCATTCGTTGTATCATTCGTTGTATCATTCGTTGTATCATTCGTTGTATCATTCGGTGTATCATTCGCTGTATCATTCGTTGTATCATTCGTTGTATCATTCGTTGTATCATTCGTTGTATCATTCGTTGTATCATTCGTTTTGTCATTCCTTGTATCATTCGTTGTATATCATTCGTTGTATCATTCGTTGTATCATTCGTTGTATATCATTCGTTGTATATCATTCGTTGTATCATTCGTTGTATCATTCGTTGTATCATTCGTTGTATATCATTCGTTGTATCGTTCGTTGTATCATTCGTTGTATCATTCGTTGTATCATTCGTTGTATTGTTCGTTGTATCATTCGTTGTATCATTCGTTGTATATCATTCGTTGTATATCATTCGTTGTATCATTCGTTGTATATCATTCGTTGTATCATTCGTTGTATATCATTCGTTGTATCGTTCGTTGTATCATTCGTTGTATCATTCGTTGTATCATTCGTTGTATCATTCGTTGTATCATTCGTTGTATCATTCGTTGTATCATTCGTTGTATCATTCGTTGTATCATTCGTTGTATCATTCGTTGTATCATTCGTTGTATCATTCGTTGTATCATTCGTTGTATCATTCGTTGTATCATTCGTTGTATATCATTCGTTGTATCATTCGTTGTATCATTCGTTGTATCATTTGTTGTATCATTCGTTGTATTTTTCTTTGTATCATTCGTTGTATTTTTCTTTGTATCATTCGTTGTATCATTCGTTGTATCATTGGTTGTATCATTGGTTGTATCATTCGTTGTATATCATTCGTTGTATCATTCGCTGTATCATTCGTTGTATCATTCGTTGTATCATTCGTTGTATCATTCGTTGTATCATTCGTTGTATCATTCGTTGTATCATTCGTTGTATCATTCGTTGTATATCATTCGTTGTATCATTCGTTGTATCATTCGTTGTATCATTCGTTGTATCATTCGTTGTATCATTCGTTGTATCATTCGTTGTATCATTCGTTGTATCATTCGTTGTATCATTCGTTGTATCATTCGTTTTGTCATTTGTTGTATCATTCGTTGTATCATTCGTTGTATCATTCGTTGTATCATTCGTTGTATCATTCGCTTTATCGTTCGTTGTATCATTCGTTGTATCATTCGTTGCATCATTCATATGTCTGTATGACAGATGTCGTGGAGATGATAGAATGGTTGACATGAGATCATCTGCCGAAGAGCACAACAACAACTGCAACAACAATAGCAGCAGCAGCAGCAAGGCAGCAGCTGCAGCAGCGATGAGGATGATGATCGCCCCTCCTGGACCACACCCTCCACCGAGTG
Source organism: Lumbricus rubellus (assembly GCA_945859605.1). NCBI lineage: Eukaryota > Metazoa > Annelida > Clitellata > Crassiclitellata > Lumbricidae > Lumbricus > Lumbricus rubellus. The sequence continues at coordinate 29,531,043 of OX243812.1, read as the reverse complement.
ATGCGTCCCTCGACCGACCACTGAACCTTGAGGTTCAGAAGAAGTCCTGCCTCGACACAGCGAGACCTCCGTCCAATGCCACAGACCACGAGTCATCTGGTAAGAACCATCACCATGCAACACACCATAGCTTTTCATCATGGTCATCTCGCCGTGTCCGTTTCTGTCTGTCTATTTGTCTGTTTGTCTGTGACTCTGTCTGTGTGTCATTGTTTAGAACAACAGTTTTTTCAACAAGACGTTGAAAAGATGTTGTTTTGCCCTAAGTCTATAATAATTATGAGACACATGATTTTGAGTCATCGTCTCTATAGATCAACCAACTTTGACTCATTACTCATACTCTGGTCCGACGGTTCTGAGAGACCTCGGGATAGCATGTTAAATTCTGTAAAACAAGTATATACACATGTAGACAGCATAGCATTTGAATAGAAAAGTGTGAAGATTTGGGCATTGATGGATTCTGTGATGTATCATTTCTCTGGACAACAATAATGGCGACGTGTCATTAACAACCACTAACTCTCTGTCAACCATATAATATTCGTGATTATATTGTCACAGTTTTATTGCTGATGTTGGTTAGTCAGTCAGCTGGGCAATCAGTCAGTCAATCATTCAGTCGGTCATTCAGTCAGTCATTCAGTCAGTCATTCAGTCAGTCATTCAGTCAGTCATTCAGTCTGTCATTCAGTCAGTCATTCAGTCAGTTATTCAGACAGCAAACTACTTACCAGGGATGTTAACAAGGACCTGACCCCCAAGGACCAGGACCAGGACAAGGACCTGACCCCCAAGGACCAGGACCAGGACAAGGACTTGACTCCCAAGGACCAGGACCAGGACAAGGACCTGACCCCCAAGGACCAGGACAAGGACCTGACCCCAAGGACCAGGACCAGGACAAGGACCTGACCCCAAGGGCCAGGAACAGGGCTAGACAAACAATAATAAATAATAATGTCACAATGTGCATTTGGAAGTAATGACTAATTGTACTGTGAAAGTACGAGACAGTGAAAATTAGTAACTTGTAATGTACTGACTCAGTATAAGTTTATTGATTGCATTTTAAATAAACCAGAGTCTCCAGCAGCTTGTCGGTCATGCGTGCACGATTAGGTCGCAGAATCAGTCCACTTTGCGAAAAGACACGCTCCACTGGTGCTGATGTTGCTGGAGAGCACAATACTCGACTGAATAGTTCTTTGAGCTTAGTGAATTTATCAGATGTCAGCACAGTGGTGAGTGATAGCTCATCTGCAGGTGACACATTGATCAGCTGCAAATACTCGGTCAGTTGGCGTTCTGGGCTCACTTCAGTGATCTGATCTGCTGAAATTAAAGAAATGTCAAAGTTGGTTACAACCTTTAATTAGTAATGAGTAAAATAATCCAAAAAGTGAACTAATTTACACACAAGGTACTTACGAATGTGTAAATACCAAATTTCACAGAAAAGGAGTGTGATGTTAATTTACAATGAATTGAAATGAATACGACTGTACGGCATGACAGACAAGGCTAGTAATATAATACTATTATTAGTATTAGCATCTCAAATGAGGAACAATAAATTTCAAATTTAATTAAGTTTAAGTCAGTAGGTGGCTGCTGAAGAAATGAACTGAAAGAAATGACAATGCATCATGCTAATGCTGGAACTTTATTGAGCATGAGAGCGATTAAAATTTAAAAGATTAATATGTAAGTTTCCTCCTTGGTCTTACAGTTTGTTTCAGACTTTCAGCGTTGTCAACATGCAACCTACAAGTTAAGTGAATGTTGTAATATTAAAAACTGTTGTCAAGCTACCTGGAACCGGTGCCTTCTGTTTGTTGTAGTGAGCAAACAGAGTGCTATGTCGTTTTTTAGGTGGCGGCTCGTCACACTGCACGTCCTGTAGGGGTTTAGATGTGGAACAATCAGCAACAGCACCCGTTGGATCCGTAATGCCTGAGCGGCTTAAACTCTTGCTCAGCTCAGCAAACAGGAGTCCTGAGAAGGACATGGACATGATGAAACACGGTCTTATTTGACTTAGCATTACATTAAGAGACTATTAGCCATTTCAATCAGTCAATCAATCAATCAATCAATCAATCAATCAAGTCCTTTTATTTCTTTTATTTCTCACTTTATAACAACATATCGAACAATTAAAATAAGGTACATATCACATAATAACTCTGGTTTGTTAAAAGACTTTAAATGACAAAACAAAATTTTTAGATCAAACATCAGATTAGTAAAATCAGACTCCAAAATAGGCAGACACACTACCTGGTAAACAAGATAAAGTATTAAGTTACACACGCTAAATGGGGATTAGCCAATTACAAGAAATACGGTACATAGCGGACTAAATAATACGATATTAGTAGATTTAGTACAATAGATGTTGAAGTATCACCACCTTCCCCCACAATATATTGTTAGTACGAGGATATCAGCAGTTTGAGAGAATCTCTAGTCTAGATAATAAAAGTAAACAATGTAAACAAACGAGGAGAAACAGTTAAACAACAATAAATGCTTTTGAATGTCATGAAGTGTTATAATTAAAAATTGATAAGTGTTCACACATTATGTACATATATTATATATCTGTATATTTAAAATACAGGAATGAGAATTTGCTATTGATTAATTATATTCAGACTGACCATTTATCCTGCATCTTGTGGCTTCTTTCACTTCATTGGTGCCAGGGTAGTCTTGAAGCCAATGGTAGGCATAGGACGGGTCAAGTGCTGGTGCCATTATGAAAACGTTGCTATGGAATTTCAGTTGATTGAAATGTTTCCTGGGTTCCGATGACCTTTGGATTTCAATACCCAGCAACTGAAAAATCCCGGAAAACCTGTCACACAGGCTATTGAGAAGAGTTTTCACAAGACAAGTGAAAGAGCCTACTGATTGAAGACGGGCTTCAAGTGTGACCTTCAGAGACAAAATGATGGGTACGACACAGCTAATTGTAACAACTTCATCTCCCTGAGTGAGATCCGTGGCCTCAGAAAACGGTGAAAGGATTTCAACCAACTCTTTCAACTGAGTTACATCTTTTGGTAGCAAAATAAGATTTTCATGCTTATTAGCACTCAGAACCTTATTCAGTAGGGTTATATCAAGCGACACAAACGAATGTAGCTGTCTGAACGTGCTGTTCCATCTAGTGTTGTTTGTTGCTGGAATAGACTTGCCTCGAGTGCCCATCACTCTCTCAAACTCACTTCTAAACAAGGCACTCTGGTGAACAATGTTAGCAATCTTACTGCACTTAGACATGAATGGTCGACCTGAAGATACTACATCTAAACCGTCTCGAACCACAAGCTGCAATGAATGAGCGAAACAAGATATGTGCTCCTGGTTTCGAACAAGCCCCTCAATATTGACTTCAGTGACATCTTGCCAAAACGAAGGATCATCAATCGTAGTTCGTCCATCCGTATGATCTGCATCGTCCATAGAATCAGACCTCTCATCATCTTGCAGTTGCACACGGAACATCACATCAATAGCTTTACGCATGTTCGATGCGTTGTCTGTCACAACGTATTTCACTTTCTGCTTTACTTCAAACTCATCTATGACATCAGTGATGGCCTCAGAAATTCTCCCTGCAGTGTGGCTTCCAGGAAAAGCCTTGAATGACAGGAGAGCACGCTGTGACTTTCCATCAATAAATGCATGTGCAGTTATGGCAAGAAAAGCATGCGAGCGTCTGTCTGTCCAGATATCTGTGGTCAAAGAGATATCAGTGCAGCGTTGCATAAGTGCTTTGACGTAGTCTGTCTTGGTAGTGAGCATCTTAGGCAAGATGGAGTACGTGATTGTTTGACGACAAGGAGGAGTGTACTTTGGGTCCAGATCAGACAAAAATGAACAAAATGAAGCATTGTCAACAATTGAGATAGGAAGACAGCAATCAATGATAAGTTTGTTAACCAGAGAAGAACTAATAGACCGTTGACGAGGATTGGTTTGACCGTATGCTGCTGCAGAGTTTGACTGAACAAATGACAACATTGACTGCTGTGGTGCACTCATATTTGATTGGACATGCCGACGGTACTCAGTATATAGCTCCGCATGTCGGGTTTTCAGATGCCTATAAAGCAGAATAGGAAAGATTTCACTAGTTTTGACACTAGTTTTGACATCTAACAAATACTCTGTTAATAATTACTAATTTAGTAATTTTAGTTTCAGTAATGAACTTCATCGTTTAAAACTTTACTTTAAATCAACATTTTCATCAGTATCCTGCTTCTAATTTGTGATCAACGTGTTTAAACCGTACGTTATCCCGCTTCATGGTTCACGTTCAACATTTTCGTCTTTCATCCCGTTTCTATTAAAAAAATAATGTTTTCATCAGTGTCCGAATGAGTTCGCAACATGGCACAAGAATAAATTACGCTAAAGCGATAGATTACACAGTAATGAATAGTTACTATTGACAAATGGTTTACAGTTTACAGTACACTTGGTCACTTATTGACACTTACTTTGTGAAAGCACTTGTGACGTTCACTCTGTCCTGAATGCGCTTGTTGCAGTTTCTACACGCTGCATGCCATCGCTGACCTTTCACTGCAAATTCTTTATATCCGAACTTTATAACACGAGGTCTGGTGACTCCAGTCGGCCCTGTTACTGTTACTGATGCACTATTACTATTACTATAACTATTACTGTTTTGTGACATATCTTTTTCTTCTTCGTCTATCTCACTCTCATTTGAGTCACTCGACTCCATAATTAATTCAATTTTCAACTGCAAGTTTCAAGATGGAAGACCAACGACGTATTATTATTAATAGAAGAATGCGCAAGACCATAGACGCCATATTTTTAGACGCCTTGAATGCACTGTAAATTATATAATATTATGCGAATAAGTTTAAGAACCACTGGAATAATGGAATTGGAAAGAAGTCCTTGCAAGGACTAAAGACAAGGACAAGGACAAGGACCTGACCCCAAGGACCAGGATAAGGACAAGGACCTGACCCCCAAGGACCAGGATAAGGACAAGGACCTGACCCCCAAGGACCAGGACCAGGACAAGGACTTCAAAAATGTCCTTAAGGAGTCCTTAAGGACAAGGACAAGGACAAGGATTAACATCACTGCTACTTACGAACGTGGTTCTAAATTCTAGATGTGATTCTATGAGACCCATGCAGTTGAAAATTAGATCTGCAGTGTTGGATTATGATGTGCTTCAGTTGGAAGTACAGCGACCAGTGACCGCCAGATGTCTTCTTCCGGTGGTCAGCTCGATTTGTCCAAGCGGTCATCAGTTGTTCTCGGCAACGGTGTCGGCCATTACGGACATAACGACCGGAACTACGTGCACGACCTTAGGCAGCAATACGGCAGCAACGATGATCGTCTGCTGTATGCCAACGATGACAGGCATCATTACGATAACGATCACCAGATGGACACCGACGATGACGAAGATTCAGCTGAGGAAAGAAGCGATGACGACCAAGGTTTGAACACTATGATCTAAGAATACTTAGAGATTAACTTTAGTAAATATAAGAATTGCGGAATTAATACTTTCATGATACTTATTTGACTGATACCTGGTATAAGATTCATTATATAGCCATATATATATTTATTTATATAATTATTGTTTATATCATATATTTTTTGTATGTATGCATACCCATTAGCATAACTTCTCCTTGTTTGACCTGCTTAGACCTGTTCATCAAAAATCTCCGTATATTATAACCTCATGCGCTTTGTCCATGCGAAGATTATTATCATCATCATGTGTCTATATAATGCATACTTGCAGAGTAATTGTATATCTTCTCGATCACCTTTCTTAATTTCCGTCGACATTCGGTCCATCTTGCTTATGTTGCATGCAGACAATGAGCACTGTGTATATGAATATCCATCTCAGCATGTTGCCAATGAGTCTCATGACCAACTTCACCTTCGTCCTTTGATTGGATGGATCGGTCCTATATATATATGTATATATATACATACATATTTATACATATACATATACTCCTTTGCCGATTTCTGCTCCTTTAGTTGTTGTTGTTCTGACGATCTTTTCTTTATCATTACATAGATTTCTTATTACGCTATATAAACAACTTTCTCCGTTCGATCTTCGACATACTTTCGAAGCATTGAAGCGTTTCATCAGAGAATCCACGCCCTTTACCACAGTAAGCTTGGTATATCTAAACTTATCGCCATATCTCGTGAATTTCTCTGCAGCTACCTTTCGTTTTCCAAAGCAGCGCACTTTTCTTCCAAGCAGCACAGTCAACGCGCTAACGTTTTTACCCTTACCGATGAAATTCCCGGTGAAACAGTCTTTAACCGCAGCCAATGCACTGGCTACATATTTCTTAGTTGATCAGGAGCAGAGAAGTTTGGAGAAATTTCGTAAAGACCTCATCGTCATATCAATGACGGAAGAGAAGAAAAAGAAGAAGAAGAATGCACTGGCTGTGAGCGCCTCTGAATAGTTACATTGAAGGGACGCTATATACATTCTCGGAAGAAATGAATGGACTGTCTATACTATAGCAATTCTGGTTCTCGGTGGTCAAACCTAGGCATAGAGAGAGACACACACACACAAAACAAAGACAGCCGAAATATAAGCGAACTAAAGCGTAGAATAGCCTATAAGGAGATTTAGTTTACAGAATAGGCCTTAGAAAATAACTACTTTACAAGTTTACAGCATGCATACCTATATTACTGCGCTCAGCCTAATCTGTGGGCAGACTATAAGTCGATGGCGCTCATTGGCGTTTGTGTAACGCGGACTTATACATCGGATTCTAGACCGTATAATATCCTGGGAAGCAACCTGTATGTGCATTGTGCAAGTAGAGCCTTTGGCATATTAGACGAAGTGTCGCAGCACCGTGTGACTGCAAGGAGGATGTAGACGAAAAAGAGAGGAAGAGGTTAAAAGGGAGGAGGATAGGGAGGAAAAAGAGGAGGAGGAGGTGAAAGAGGAGGACGAGGAGGATGGAGGAGGAGGAAGAGAAGAGGAAGATGATCATATTCTTGTATTGCCAAAGGCGCCGTAGCATTTAATGGCAATGCAGCCCATTTCAATAATCCACCAACGCCGAGACGACCACCACCACCGTCACCGTCACCGTCTCATCTCGACCATCATCAACCACATCGTCGTCGTCGTCATCATCATCGTCGTCGTCGTCATCATCAGAGGCCGCGCCACTATAGCTGCAGGATCTCATTTCATCATTGTATCATTGACTATCGTAATGGATGGCATTGTCTCGCCCGCTGCTGCTGCTGCTGCTGCTGCTACAGATGCTACTGTTGCTGCTGCTGCTGCTGCTGCTACTGTTGCTGAAGCTCGTGTCTCTCTTCTTCTTCTTCTTCTTCTTCTTCTTCTTCGTCGTCGTCGTCTTCTTCTTCTTCTTCTTCTTCTTCTTCTGCTCTGTGCTGTTGATGTCGTTTCCTGTCTTTCATTTCCTGTCTTCTTCGCTCGCTGTATCTGATTTCCTTCCCGTCTATGCATGCTGATATAATTTCGCAGGTCCTTCTGACATTTATACATGTCCTATGATGTGTATACGCGAGGCTTTACTTGTTATTATTACATCTTCTTATTCACGTCTCCCCTCCGCCCACTCTACAGATGGCGCCTCTCATCTCCTTCTTCTCCTTCCCTCCTCTTCCTCTTCTCCTCTTTATCGTCCTCCTCCTGATGTTTCTTCTCCTTGTCCTCTCCTTACTCCTCTTCCAGATCTTCATCCTGCTCGTATATATATCCTCTTAGGCGATTTCTTCGTCTGCTCCTCATGCTATACTCACCTCATTCGTTTCCTCTTCTATATCCTCATGTCTCTCCTCCTCCTACTCCTACTGCCATGTTCCTCATACTCCTCCTCTACCTCTCTCTCATATGTTCTCTCTACTTCCTCTATCTCTTTCTTCATCTGGTCGCATGTTCGTATGAGTATACAGAAGGTTCCTACCATTATTTGCTACGCATTATCGCTCGCTAGAAAGCCGAGATTAATGACAGATGCTTTATATCCGGAGAGGGATGAGTCGGAGAAGATGGGTATGGAGTAGGAAGGGGAAAGGGAAAGGGAAGGGCAATGAAATAAACCAAAGAGACACACTGCAGCGTATGGCTAACGAACAAACTCATGAGGCAGGTCCTCACTGTTGGCCGTCACGCGGAGCCACTGGTCACGTTTAGACTGTAATTCAAACGTTCTTTGTCGTCAGTTTTCTTGCTGCTTTGGACTCCGTCTTTCTCCGTCTTTTTCCGTCTTTTCCCGTCTTTCCCCGTCTTTCTCCGTCTTTATTCGTCTTTCTCCGTCTTTCTCCGTCTTTCTTCGTCTTTTGCCGTCTTTCTCCGATTAATTTACGAAACGAATTCTGTGATTAAGTAAACTATAGGCCTAGGTGATCACTCGACAGTAATATAGGCCTAGGCCTACCCTTGGAAATCAAGTCCATCTGTTATCATAATAGGCTCTATAATATATATAATATAATAACAAATATGGTTATATATCATCATCATATACATATATATATATATTAATAGGAGTATTTTTCATACAAAGCCACCATTCATTAATTGTAAAAATTATCTATTCGAATATGCGCGAGTGAGTCGCTGTTGACAGAAATACGACTATTGAAGTATTGATGTTAATAAAACTGAACAAGTTAATGTGATGAAGAAAATAAGATTAAGCCTAAGCTAAACTATCATAAGTTTTTTCATTTCATGCTAACTTTGGAATATGATCCTGTGACATAATATAAAGCACAGACCCAATGCATATTCAAAGCGAAGGTGATGACGGTGGCAACAACGACGACGACGACGATGATGATGATGATGATAATGACGATGATGATGATGGACAGCAACAAGAGCATTATCAAAATCAGTAATAAAGTCAGAAGTAAGCTTAAGCTTACAAAAAGAAGAAGAAGACGAATAAAAAAGCGAGAATGGAGAAGAATAATAATAATAAAAAATATCAATTTGAAGAATAGCATTTTACCGACTGAAAGAAATCTTCGTCTATAGGCAAATAAGATGACACTGTGTCACATATTTCCAGATGGTTCTGTCAGTATGAAGGGCTACCCGTCATCGTGTGGAGGAGGTCGGATGACATCTAATGGTGAGGCTCTGCTGGACAAATTGTCTGGTCCAGCGCCACCTTCGTCGACTGCAGGCAGCTACTACCTGACGAACAGTGCAGCAGCGGACATGTCTAGTCTCGAGACGATTCTCGTCAACATTCAGGGCCTCGTCAAGCTGGCCGCAGAAAAGGCTTGCCAGAAGGAACAACAAACCAACTTCGAAAGAGGTCAGTCCGTCGTCGTCTTACCCAGTATTTCACAAAATCGAAAACTATTTTTGTATAGTGTATTAGTTGTATATGGGGTTCTCCAACCTCCATCAATGAATTAACTTTCGCTTTTTGCAGATTGTAAAAAATCGGTCTGTGCTACAACCGGGCTGCCTTTAAGAAATTTTTATAACTGCACATTGCACAACCCCTTTCTTTCCTTTCCCATCCTTCATGGTGAATTACTTCCAATCGGAGGGCAGTGACCTTTTTTGCTAGTCTTAACTATATGTGCTTTTACAACTGCACAAACCCATTTATAACTGCACATTTTGTGTACAACTGCAAGTTAAAAAAGCCCTGTGCTACAGCCTACTAGCCTACGTAGCCTATACAAGAATGGCCACATCTGAGACGATTCTTAGAGTAAAATGAAAACAGATTAACCAAGATATCCGTCTTGGATAGGCTACAGATTATCCAAGATAACCGTCTTTCTCCGTCTTGGATAGATTTTTACAAATGAATAACGATCAGACTATTGTGAGAAGATTTGATTGGATTAATTAAATTAGATCATCGGATATTACAGATTATATCAGAATAGATTTGATCTCAGATCAGAAGAGATTGAACTGCATAAGATCAAACGGAAGTAAGTAAGTAAGTAAGTATATTCTTTAATGTACCAGCTGCAAAAACGCACTCTGGTTTACAAGCACAAAAAACATGACACAAAAAACAAATACAAGACAAATCTGGCAGCCATCAACGGCGCTCACTCATATAGCTCAAGCCTATTGATGGAAACGTCACAACGACAGAGTCATCCTTAGGCAAAATCTCCGCTCGAGAAGAACAAGTCACCATCGTCGAACTCCTACGCGTTGGCTACACGGAAAATTCAGCCGACAGTTTCTCGTACCGATTCTCGAAGATGGTAGTTTAACAGTATTTTCAGTGTCTACAGAGCCGAGAAGCAATAAGTGCGAAGAGCAGCGGGTCGATAGCACAGCGCTGGAAACGTGGCACTACAACGGCACGGTCTTCGGTTGCTGATAAAAAGATCCTTTCTTTTCCCATTCATGTGTGCAATCGTTCGGCTGCGAAAATGACGAAATAATAATGACGAACCTGGAACCCCTTGATGTTGAGCGGAATGGACTCGTCCGACAAGCAAAGACGCATGGCGAGTGTTGAACGTCAAAATTTATAATCAAGTAACCGTCCAAACGTTTGCGACACAGATGAAGAAAAGTCGGAAACTCGACATCAGTAAACAACAGAAAATCCGAAAAGAAACGAGCGATTTCCGCCACGGACGTAAAAATCTGTCGAAATAACAAGAGGCACGGTCATCCTGCCAACATGGCGGCAACCATAGAGCTATCAAGAAGAGATTGGATTACATTGATATGTATGTATTAGCTGGATTGATAAGGCTTCGTATAGTGGTCCATGGCCGACGGCGAATGACACGTGACTTCCTGTACAGGCAAAGAGCGCTTGTTCCTATGTAAACACATGTTAAATTCGTCAACTTTAAAAGCAATTTCCAAGAAGTCTGGTCAGCGGCCGCTAAATACAGTTAAGTTGATTGGTTCGTATGTCATTCAACTCAAAAACCCCAAGGTGGTTTTAAACAATTTTGCATCATTGCTGAGAAATTTGCGTTTTAAAGCGGAGTGTTGTGCCGCCTATCCTTTACTATGGTTTGCCTCTAGGAATTCTGGGAGTTGCCGCAGAGAGTCCTGGGAGTTGCTCTTAGCTTTGTCCCAAAGAATTCTGGGATATCCTTTAGTGAGCGATAATCCAAACTTTCATAGGCAATGATCAATCCAGTAGTTATATAATACATATCAATGTTGGATTACATTAGTCAGAATAGGATGGGATGAAATAGAAAAAGATGCCATAAGATGCAGTGAGCTATCGGTCCGACAGGTCATATTATATCGGAAGAAAGATTTTATACGACACCGAGACGCAATGAGATTGGTTTGAGGTGGGACTGACTGAGTGTAGCGTTAGGCACTTGAATATTTTATAGCGCATTTTAAGGCGCTGTCTTCTCGCCCCAAAATATGGTGCTGGAGCTTTCAAAGAAAACGTAGAACAGAATTTAAAAGAAGAAAGAATTAATAATGCACATGATTTCCAGATTTCTGCAGTTTGCAATAGGCCTAAAGTGAAAACGCTGGAATCAGGTTAGAGCCTACATAATAGAGACGCTCAGTCAAAACAAAGTGTATAAGAATGTAATGTAAGAATCTATTCTGGATCAACACGCGGCAGGTTGCAACATGCATGCGACGATTTCGAATTATTCATAACTGTTGATCATTCATTTTTTTTCTTTCAATGAGGTCATCCAATCCAACCGCATGTTGCACTGTTTAACCTACTTTATAATAATTCACGGACCTATAACTCGCAAAATAAAATACCGTCTAATTACGAAACTATTAAACTGCTATAGACAGACGGCTATCGCCTAGAAAGAAGCATTTAAATTGACAAGTAGGCTAAAGAAGCGAGTCGCATGAGCAAAATAGTTCTTTGAATTGATCATTCACATGAAATATGAATCTTGTAATTTTTGTTTAAATGCAGCTTTCAATTGCTCTAGAAAAAACTAAATTTCGATGAGGTTATTTGGTTTGTCTTAACTAAAAAATGATTTAATCTCAAATCTTAACTAAATCTTTTAACTAAGAAATGATTTAATCTCGAATCTCTGTAGGCCTATATACTAGATGATCATTGATCATCTTCCGCGTGAAGAGCTGTTATATCTGATTCGTTCGTCAAAAATTCATGACCCGGAAACTTTTGAAGCAAACCGGAAATGACGTGGAGGTGTTGGACGTCGCAACCTTAAGTGATGATTCGATGACTTCAACAAATCGCCGCTAGGGGCGTCTGCGGTGCGTGTGTTCGTGTGCGTGCGTGTCGCTCTTGCTGCAGTGGCTGACACGAGTCGTCAAATCCTTTGTTGGTGATTTATTTTGACTGGACGAAAGAAGAGGCAGACACAAAAACTCGCCATCTTCCTCAGCATCAGCACCACCACTACCAGCAGCAGCAGCATCTTCGTCTTGACTTGCGGAGAATAATGAGGAGGCTTTGTGAGTGGAAGGAGGCGCTGCGCTGGTAGCCAGACGACGACGACGGCACGGCGGGAAGATTTACATGCGCCGCTGGCATTGATGAGAAATCTAAAACCCCATTCGTCATAATGCCAGCGCGGAATTACAAGCGTAGCATTGCTACATTTGTATCTCTCTCTCAGTCGGGGGTGGGGGGGAAGGGGGCGCCGGTCATCAGCCCAGCATCAAGAAGACGACCGGCACTACGATCACCAGACGCAGCAGCAGCAGCAGCAGCATCTTCATGACGACCAGCTGCAGCGAAGGATGTCGCGAGGGGAGGGGAGGGTCCAGGGGGGGGGGCGGTGGCGGTGGGGGTATCTATCCCTTCGACAGAAGAAGCCAAACGATGGTAATAGTTGGACAAAATGATGATTGCTGGATTTGACGATTCCCCGAAGATATGCCATCGGCTCTAGATGTTTATGATCTATATCGGAAAAACGGAGGAGGAGGAGGAGGAGGGAGAGGGAGGGGAAGGGAAGGGGATGGAATTGGAATGCTAACGTCCATCTGCAGTCTCGCAGAACTGATGGAAATCTCCACCATCCATATTTCACCAGGTCGTCCTCATCCTCTCATGACTTCGTCGTCTAGCAATGTCACCGAGGAGACCGTATGCATGGAGTGGGGGAAGGGTGGTGGTGGTCTGGTCACCGGGAATGGAGGTGGCATATAGTAGATGCTCAACCAAGCAGGTGTCCCTGTAGACAGCGCGCCATTGCTAGGGTATGCTTCACGGCTGCAGCGGAAGCGACATACAAAGTTCAGCTGCGAAGGATATCTACTGCTGCTGCTGCGAAAAGACAAGACTCGAACTAAATTTCACGCATGTGATTCTATAGTACTGCAAAACAGAGAACACGCATCCACTATCTACTCTGCGATGCATCATGGCCGCGGGCATTGGACTACAAAAACTAGGAATACGTACAATAGCCTATTATTATCCTAATAGGTCACACTCTCAAATTATATTGAATATTGAGCCAAAAACTAAGGAGTTGAACAACTAGCGTCGTATGATCTGAAAACGAATCTTCCGATAGAATTTTCAGGGGCATTAAACGAGATGCATACAGATACAGTTATAGTAGACACACACTCAAGAAACATGTGATCGACGACTAAGTGAGTAACAGATCGAATGAAATAATTTCTGCTCATCTGGCAGTAAAATAGAAGGCTTAAAATCAGTCACCGACGACGGAATAAAATTAAGTGCATGTGTTAAGTATTAAGTAGGCTACGCTATATGAAAACATTAATGAATAGCATAAGCATGCAATTAGCTTTTGCTGGCTCCTGTTGCAAGGGCGCCTCACATAATATACACTATGCGATGTTATAGGCCTATTGCAACAAAAAATGCGCTATAGAAATTCACGAACTTTAAATACACTTGTAAAATTCCATTCGTGGAGTTGATAACGCAATTTCGATTATGAGCCGAGATATAAACCTCATATATATTTCACCATATACATGTCTATGTGATAAGCTCATCATACCTGTGCAAATCTATTAACTTATAAATATATAGGACCTATATAATATATATACATGTATACATATACATACATGTATAAAACATCTCAAGTTGATCAGAAAGTCGACAAAAGCAATTGTAATCGTACTCGAAAGAGTCGGTAAACAGATCAAGATTATTATCATACTTTGTTCTTAGTGCAAAGTTCGATAATTATCTTGACTGCAGGATCTGAATGTGGCATTATCTCCTTCGAATCAGAAGAATTCAGTTGAGGAGGTGGGGGTCATGACCTTGCGCAATATATTAGAATCGGTCTTATCGCGCATCATCATCATCATCATCATCGAGTTGAGATAAACAGTGAATTTTAATTATTTACAACGCAGAATTATACTCTTAAATAAATCTGTCGTTCTGGAGTGACTTGAAATCCGGTCGAGTGATTTTGTCCGGTGCATGCTAGAAGTTAGACAGCTGACGTATAGGCATACGTCGAACGAAGCTACAGATAAATACAATGATGACTGAATCGCCGACTCGTCCTTTCTTGCTCCACTCTCCCCTAGCTGTTGTTTGCCCCACTCTCCCCTCCTCGCTGTTTTGCAGCAGCACCATGCATTATATATCGACGAGACAAATGATGATGTGCTACGAGAGACGACGTAATCTTTCGATTGCAAATTACAGCCACAGGCCATCGTATATTTTATTAGACCTTCGTTGCGTCAATTTAGAGATGAGAAATGATGAGTGCCTCACCCAGTCCCTCCCTCCCTCCCTCTCTCTCTCTGTTTGTGTCTTCTAGCGCTTCGCTATCGGATGGTTAATTGTGCATCTATAGGCGTGTTCTGCTAATTGTATTGTTTTTTTCTGTTTTTTTAATACTTAAGATGTAATAATTATTTACTATGGTAATGAATTCGCTTATATGACGTGATACCAAACGTCTTCGAATTTCTCTGACCATATAAAAAAAATTATAGTTCCAAAATCAAAAATAATTAAACATCTAATTCACATCCAATGCCATGGTGACCGTAGTCGTTTTCCTACGACGAAACATCTTTATATGGTTGTGAAAGGTGCTATAGGTACACAATAGGCCAGAAGCACACACACGCACAAAAACACACTCACGCACACACACACGCACACACACGCACACAAACACACACACGCGCACGCACGCGCACCAACCTGTTCGCATTCAAACCTAAGTAATAATGTATCTGATCTGAAGTTTAACGACATGAAACTCTTCGGTTCTCCTTTGATTTTCTTCGAAGCGTTTACTGATTAATATTCTGCGAATCTGTCTTCCTTTGCATCTGACGGTATCCACAGATCCTACACACGCATCCTCATCGTCTCGTGCAGTTAATAATCTTTTCCATGGATCATGATCATCAATAAATTGTTTACCATAACGGTATCAGCGTTGCTGTCAGAATTGCCATCTGTCTTTCGAACGTCTCTCTCTCTCTCTTCCTAGAATACGCTTTTTATGGAGCGGGGGGGGGGGGGGAACGTGAAAGAGGGTTATTTACTGCTGGGGGTGGGGTTGGGGTGGGGTGATGTAGAGCCCAATGCGCCGTAACACATTTCATCATCGTCGATGATTCACGTGCGTATAAAATATGAGATAAAATACGAGGAAGGATGATGACACGAGGGAAAGGAGGAACAGGAAGAGGAGGATAAGAAGGAGGAGGAGGAATAAGAGGAGGAGGAGGAGAATGAAGAGACGGAAAACAAAGAAGATGCGCTAAAGGAGAAGGCAACGAGAAGGGCGAGGAGGAGGCAAATGCAAGTGGAAGGAAAAGAAAAAATGATGCAGATAGAGATGATGATAGAGATGGGATTTAAAAAATGAGGATGCTGAGAGGATGCTGAGAAGATGCACGACGAAGTCGAAGCACGTGCTACGACTGTCGTCACATGTGCGACGAGCTACTACGCGCTACGTGCTCAGGCAGGTCAGACGGGCGGCGGTGTGTGGTTCAGCGAATCCTTGTTGACAGAGGACACGTTGTTAGGACAGAGAAGAAGAAGAAGGAGAAGAAGACGGTGAACGTCCGGTTGAACGTTACAAATGTTCTTTTTGTGAAACTATTCGGATCACAAAGGATTATCAGATTATAGACATGTGCTGCGTTATTTACATGCAGACATCTGTGGAATAGTACGTGTGTAGCCTATACCATGCAGGCAAATGAAGCAGCTGTAGTTTGTCAGGAGATATAGTAGATATATATATATATATATATAGTAGATATAGGAGATATAGGAAGAAGATGCGCTTTCGGGTTCCCGTTCTTCTTTGCTTGCATTTTATCGCTATTTTTGATGATCTAGAGTACTTTCTAGAGCTCTAGGTCTTCTCACTTGCATTCATACTACTCAACTGTTTGCTTGTGAGCTCGTGAGTCTGACTGAGGGATCAGGCTACGTTGAAGAACATAGAGTCTACGTTGAAGAACATATATAGTCTACGTTGAAGAACATAGAGTCTACGTTGAAGAACATATATAGGCCTAGTCTACGTTGAAGAACATAGAGTCTACGTTGAAGAACATAGTCTACGTTGAAGAACATAGAGTTTACGTTGAAGAACATTCAGCCCGTCCATACTTTGTTCTCAGTTATGGCGAAGTGACGTATTTCTTTCTTTTGTTTTAGCCGATTTGAAGATGAAAGCGACCAAAGAAAGAGAAGTGAGAGAAATTCTGGAGAAGCAACTGAACGATGAGCGCAGAAAGAAAGGTAGAAACTGTAATTCTTTTTCCAATGAACTTCTGCAAATAATTTATGATGAAGACTACGGGTGTCAAACGGCTATAGGCCTAAGTGTGGCCATCAAGCAGTTTCTCTGGTTAGGAAAAAGAGCTATAGGCCTATTATAACGATAATTACTAAATAAAGACGAAGCCTATTGACTTAATAGTCAAAGTAACGTTTAAGAAAATATATTGAATTTGTAAAAATTTGAATTTAAATTTAAAGAGTTAAGTATGTAATAGCCTTATAAGGAGGAATGCACTATATTAGGCTATATATTAGGCGTACATATTTAATTTTCCACTCTCACAAGCATCAGTATTGTCAATTGCAAAACATCTAAGATGAGAAAATCGGATGGGGTACGGTTACCAATTAGCCAGAGCACTATATAGTCCTGGGTCTACTAGGCTTGTGATCGGCTTGGGTCGTATAGCCTGCCTTGTAGACTATGGCATCACGGTTAGCTTATATGGAAACTGAGCGAGTCTTTCACTCGGATAATTATGTTTTGCGTGTCTTTTTATCCATGAAATAGATTCGCATTTCACGGAAAAATTTCGCAGTATATAGGCATCGTGTGTAACTGTGTATCGTTCACAAGATTTAAAATCAGCTGAACCATGTGCGCCTGTTCCCTATGATGAGTCGCTAACTCTCTGACACACATTCGTCATTAATTTTGTTGTTGTTTCGTTGTTTGCTGCTGCTTCAGCATCTCTTCAGAGGAAGCTGAAGAAGGAGCGAAGGACTCGTCGTAGTCTCCAGGATCGTCTCCAGTCAATGGACCGTGGACCAACCGGACATTGCTATGCTCCGGCGGCGGTCACCAACGCTCTGCACGCTGCACTCCACCAGACGGTGGTTCCAGCATCCGGCGTCGACTGCAGCGGAGGAAGCAGCGGAGACGGTTGCCATGACGACCGGCATCTCGGTTTGCTCCTCATCCAAGGAGGAGGAGGAGGAGGACAGGACAAACGCAGACTGAGAAACGGTAAGAGAAGAGACAATCGATACGTATTCCGTAATTGCCTTTGCAACAAATGTCCGTCAGTCTGTCAGTCAGTCTGTGTCTGCAAGTGTGTTTAGATGTGTCTGTTTGCCCAAGACCGTAGCCAGGACTTTATTTCGGAGGGTGTTTTTCCTGACATTCTCTTTTGAGGGAAATTTTCTGACGACCTTTTTAGTGTTTCAGTTCTACTCAATTCTTAACACTAAGTCGTTTGAAACGGATCGTGCGCGTGCGTGTGTGTGTGTGTGCATGTGTGTGTGTGTGTGTGTGCATATGTGTGTGTGTGTGTGTGTGCATGTGTGTGACTGGGATGTCATTTCTGTCTTCTGTTACAGCGTCTGCATCAGCAGAAGATGCGAATGAATCTGAGTTGGAAGGCAGCTGTGGGTCTGACACAGAGAGAAGACAAGAAGGTAGACACTATAAAATAATAGCCTACAGCCTATGTCTCCCGACTAGAACACACTCACTTTCAACTAACACCCTAATCTACAGGCAGCATTAAATTAATTAAGTCAATATAACGATCATTTTGACTATAGCCTACATGTATGCAGATGGCAACCAGACACGGTTAGATAGAGATTATTTGGAAATTGTAATGGCTAGTGTGGCCTAAAAAACCACATTTCATAGTCAGATTGACATAAGAATTGAACCATTTCATGTTTTATTCTAAAACTAGACATTATTACTAGGATTCACACGGGTTATAATCTGCACTAACAGATATCGTTCCAGCTTGCTTTGAGCAACAAACAAGTAGACAAACAAAAACAAACGAACAAACAAACAGAAGGATAACCTTTCAGATTGTAGTAGCTTACAGATGAGTTAGGCATATTGATCCACCGCATTGACTAGCAGTCTAGCTCATGTTTGTTGTCGCTATGCTATAGACACGATTCTTAGAATTAAAGTGTTCTTGCAATGGCATCACTCATGAGGCGATTAAATGTCCCATTATTTATTATAGGTTAGGCTATGGGGAAAGAGTAACAATAAAGTGTAGTAGTTCACTCTAGGACGTTTTACAAATCAGTACGGTAGCCTACGATGCAATGATTAGGCCTAATACGAAGTAACTTAAACAGAATGTAGGCCTACGGTGTCATGATAATTAGCTAGTAAAAATTATTATGTCATCGCATCTAGGAAACTCGTCAGAAACGTTCTGACTTCTGAGTCACCAGTTGCTGCAGAATAGCCGTTTATCTGCTTTCGTTTTGCTTGCAGAACGTCCAAACAGCATCCACAGTTTGATGGAAGGTTTCATCAGCTCCGCTCAGAAAGGATCAACTGGAGGCGGAAGCGGGTTATGTAACAACACGACCAGCAACGGCAACGGATACAACGCCCAGCAGCAGCTGCAGCCAGTGCTGAAAGCTAACGACACTCCGTAGAGTATAAGGACTTCCTTAACGTCCACCTTGGATGACTGATCCTGAGGTCGATCACTCGCGTAGCCTACAGTTCGACCAAAGGTCAATCGAAAGAACAGAGATGTGTAAATAGATAAATAGATGTCTCCAGCGGACGGAGTTAAGCTCCGCCCACCAATCGAACAAGCGCCATGTTTAGTACTATGTCGTAGTTGCTTATGTCGAGTTCTGTGGGGGCGGGGAGGCTATGTTGGCTGTGACGTCAGCGTCTGCCTATGTGTCTGTGTTTTTGTGTGGCTTCTTCGACGTCTACAATCTCTATATGATATTCAATATGTTTCAGTCGATGACGTTCTTCAACTTAGCCTATAATCGGTTCCGTTGACGAATTTTATATTTAAATATATAATAGAGAAATCGTTTGAAAGATCAGCTGATAGATAAAGTTACAGGGAACTCTGTACGATACAAGGCTAACGTTTGACATCGACTTTCAGACATTTTGGACAATAGCAGTTTGTTTACAGTAAAACAATCAAATATATAGTGTAGGCTATCTACCTGATCAGTGTAGCCTACTACAGTAACTGTCGTTTCTCCGTTTATACGTTTCAACTGTTGTCGTCATCATCTTCGGTCGTCATCGTCGTCGTCGTCGTCGTCATCATCATCATCATCATCATCATATTAATCCTTCCCTCCTTCATTATCGTCCTCCTTCATTATCGTCCTCCTTCGTTTTCAATGTCTTTGTCGACTGCCATAATTTTATTTAAAACATTAATTGACTGTCAGGTGACTGGTGAGTGCTCTTCTCTTTCCCTTAAATTAAACCACGTATGTAATAGCGGCGCTACATGTATATCGCACACGTTAACTGACGCCATCCTCGATCAGTTGCCCAATAGGCCTATATATCGGAAACACGTTTTACCAATGAAAAACCGAACTGACAATAAGAATGGTCAACTGTGTCGTATGATTAAATTGATAAAGATGCTTATTTATAAATGTTTCAATTAAACAGTCTTTTGTTGCATTCTATTTCATGCCTAAACTAAGAGTCAGTTGTTGTAAGCTACAATTATAGCCTATGTGCTCTTTTTCTAAATGTAGGCTAATTGGTCATTTTAGTCGATGACTTAATATAAACTTCATTCAGTCATTATAAACGCCTAACCACATCGAATTATTCGAATACAATAGAAGTGTTAAGCAATGCATATGGAATTTTATTATGGATGGTTTTGCTTCAGTTGAAACTTTTTGCAGTAGGCCTACCGTAACTTCATAAACATAGGCCTAGGCTACTTCTAAGCAAAATACTTCTACGGTGCTATGGACGGACCCGTGAATGCTTTACCATCCGGCCATGCATTGAACCGAATCTTCCTACAGCTTTATACAAACCTTATGACATGAGCTAAGGCCTATATCCAAAGCCAGATTTCAAAATAATAATAATTGTAATTATAGGCCTAGCCCTAGCCTATGCGTCGATTGATGAGAGGAACATTCGTTACCTTGCAGCCGGAGGGTTGCAGGTTCGAATCCACCTCAAGCCGCCGCACGTAGCTAGGGACCTTGGCCATGTCCTTCACTCGCAATTGCTCAGGCGCTTCGGCGTGAAACTACGATTTAGTGTCCGCACTGTAGTCGGGAGCGCTTTATGTAGAAACCTTGAAGGGGCGCTCTAACAAGTGCACTACATATATAGCCTACATACATATAGGCCTACGTTTCATGTGTCTTTTTGTTATGATTTTCTTGGGGTGTAGGCCTGCCCTAGCTACCCCACAGTTTTTCTGAACAGAATCACGCATTTAATTATGCGGGCCTCTTTAATTTAAAACTGAAAATGGTATCTTTTCGCGGGCTTAGCCCCCCCCCCCCAAGAAGGTCCAGACTCGAAATTTTTTTGGGAAAAAGGTCATCAGCTTTTTTGACCTAGAACTTTTTCGGCGCCGCTCGATCTGGAGTCAGTCTCCACCCCAACCAAAGCTCAAGTTCTTTAGCCCCCCACACCCCAAGAACGGAAACCAAACTCCGCCTATGACAATTTAATTTGGTTTTCAGATTTCAAAACCTTCTCTCTTGCTGTCATTTCTAGCATTGCGCGATGCAGCGTAGCGTTTGGGCGCGGATCGTGCGGTGTCGTCGGGTTGCCAGCCCACGACCGTTCTGATTTCGAAGGTCACGGCCAGCCATGCGTCTGATCGATTTATGATTTTAAAAACCGAATGGACGGGTGGATCCAGATTTTACGAGGGCTTATGACGACAGAACAGAGGCAGTTGCCCTCGACAAAATTTTTCTGGCATAATACAGCTCTCTGTATAAAAAAGAAATAAAAGTTATAACTATTTTAAGCTATTTTAACTATTTTAAGCTCTAAGCAACTTAAAGGTCTTTGCTCTAAGCTTATAGGCGATGACGTCACGACGATCCGCTCTTCAATTTCTACTTCATGTTGCGTCGCGATTTCTGGTCAGTAGGGAACCAGATGTAGAATCGCAAGCTGGGTTGAATCAGCGGGTGAGTGCGTAGTAAAATCATTAATATTATCTTTTATACAATAGGTTTAGACAATGGGGTTTTATTATAATTGTACACGGTACGTGGTGAAGTCCTTCATCTTCTTGCGATTTAATCGTTTATTGAATTTAGCGAGCTGTTGACTCACAATTGGCAGCTTTAATCTCTGTCGCCGCCATCACTGCCTTCCAATCCGATATTGGATATTATTATCAGTTTCCTCTAGGGTCATTTCGTAGTATTTTCCGAATTTCTTTTGCGTTTACGCCACAAAGTCTTGTTTTGCAGTTTTATCTGAAACTCACAAGGCATACTGGATTTTTTTAATTCCTTTCATTGTTATTAAAGGGCCTTGTATCTGCGGTCGCAATTAATATTTTCTGATTCAGCATCACTGGTAGACTGTTAGTGTCTTACAATTACAAAACTGAGTTAAAGGCAGAGGTGCGGCCCGAATCCATGAAATCTGAATCCCCGAAACGAATATAAGCCGGTTCCCCGAAATCTATTTTCTAAGTGCAATCCGAATTTTTGGGCACTGCTGTGTTATGACTGTTATCGACAGCACTAACATGACCATTACGCCATGTATTTAATCAGAATGTTTTTTCGGAGTTCGGCCGCTTTCTATGAAACTGTTTCTCATTGTAATAGTGAGGACATGCTGTGCATTCGACTTTCCTTTTCTAACTATTGAAGTCTATAGACTTTGAGCAGTATTTAGCAATTAGTATTATATCTAATTTAGGCCATTAGTGCTGTAGTTTGATTTTTCTGCAGGGAATACATCTCAGCATTTTGCAGATTGACCAAATCTATTATATTTCAATGTTTTTGTTGCATGCATGAGTTAAGTCTTGACTTTAGCAATTGCATTTTGTTGTAGGTTGGCCATTAAATCATGAGTGAACCAAATCAAACGAACAATATGTCGAGCAATGAGACTGCTACACAAGGTCTGTGAAAATCTGTTTAAATATAACTTATAAACATTAATTAGTGGCTTAAAAACGTGGCTTTTGTTAGCTTGGCTATAATTACTTTTTCAATATGAAAGATAAGGAGTACATGGTAACTAAAAGCACTTATAATGGTATTTATTATAATCATGGAAACAGCAACAGGTTTTCAGAGTTATCCAGAAAAATATTGCACCAAACTTAAGCAAAATTAACTGGAAATGGTTACATATATAGGTGGCTGATGGAAACTGTGGCAAACATGTAAAGCATTCTAGGTGCATTTTGAAAAGGGAACAGATAGAGATAATGGGGAGATAACAATGACAACAAAGCAATATTTATGAGACGATAATAGAATGGACATTCAAAGAGTTTGTTTTGTTTCTGTACAATGTGAAAGCAAAGTATGAAGTGAATTCCTAGACATCAGAATTGTCTTGCTTAAGGAATATTGAGAAAGAATCTGAAGGTTCAAAGAAATTAGAAACTGAGATATTAATCTGTGAATATATAAGCAACTGTGCTAGATAATTTTTTACTTTAGTAGACATCACAGGCAAAGTAGATGTTGTTGTGTTTGTCGTCTAGAGTAAGTTTTTAAAGAGCTTTAATATGAATTATTTGGGCCTGATTTATTGATAAAATGCTAAAAAGTAATTTTAGCCATTTTGAATCAATTCTTCTATGTGCGTTGTTGCTATTTTGTTCTGTGGATATAGAATTGGATCCCGATGTGAATCAAGATGAAGAGGAGGAGAAGAGACGTCTAATTAATCAAGTGCTGGAATTACAAAACACTTTGGATGGTGAGTAGTAGCTTAGGCACATTTACAGGCGTCTGCCGTTATGTGTCCTAGAGCTGAAGGTTGACTGAATGACTTGCATAACAATAATTAATCGATCTTAGAAATCTGATCAGCATTCTTTTCTATGTGCGATGTGATTAAAGGAAATTTTCTGTTTCACATGTTTCTATGCATGTTTCTATTAATGCATATTGAAGGGGTGACATTCCGCTGCATTGTCTTGGGTGTCATTGTAAATGCAAGTAGCCCAGCCCTATTCCATATAATCTTTTTTTAAAGCAAATTAGATGTAATAACTTGCTGTTTGAAGTTAATTGCAGTCTTGTGATGCGCTTATCCAGGACTGTGAGGTTCATCTGCTCTGTTGGTTGAGAGGTCAATGATCAGAAATGATCACATCCCTAACTGCGGTTGTCAGAATTTTGCTAAAATGTAGCCTGGATACTTAAGCTGGAAATGAATCAAACTGCTATGATATCAGTATTGCTTGTCTGCTTATGTGTCTCTAGATTTGTCGCGGAGAGTGGATTCGGTAAAAGAGGAAAACCTGAAATTGAAGTCGGAAAACCAAGTGCTCGGCCAATACATTGAGAACCTGATGGCAGCCAGCAGCGTGTTCCAGAGCCTTTCACCGAAGGCCAAGAAAAAGTAACGGAAACTGATGTGGTTTAAATTGTGTTCACCCGTAGCTTGTATATATTTGCAATTTTCAATTATGAAATTTGTCGTGCAGGTCTGTCTCTGGTTTTTTGAGTGATTGTTAATTATGACAATGCTTGCAATAATTTGCAGAATCTTTTATTCACCTAATGTCTATCGGTTGATTTAATTCTGTTGTGCTACATTGTCGTAATGCGGGAAGTGTTGGTGGATGGTTGTTTCAGGAGAAATTACACTCGGTGTAATAATCTTTTGAAGAAGTTTGGTAAGAGAGACTAGAATCAAGCTATGGTTAGTAAGCCAACTGAAGCAGTTGTGTCTGATGTTTTAGGTGGCCATCCATAAATGACATCATGCAATTTAGGACGATTTTTTACCCCCTCACCCTTGTCACGCATCAATACAAAATTCGTATTTTATCTGGTAAGGGGACATCACATACTGTCACATATGGTCTGACCACCCTTCCCCCCTCCCAGGTGCGTGACGTTATTTATGGACGGTTGTTTAGCCATTATTTCTAGTTGACTAAAGAAGAAGAAGTTCACTTTCCTTAATGTGACAGGATTTTGAATGCGGCAAAAGTTGGCAGAATGATCTCTGAGCATTTAACATAGTTGATTTTGATGTTTATTGAATTGTTTTCGTGTTGAAAATGTTTCAGGTCAGCTGGAAAGAAGAAGTGAAGTTTGTAAAAGAACCGAAATGTGCAACAACAACAACCACTGATGAAAATTAGGCTTGTTGAAGAACTTTTAGTTACATTACTACTCTTTCTAGACAGATTCTTTGTGCATTCATGTGCGTTGGTAATGTTAGCATTTCGTACTTTGTTCTCACTTGCATGTCATCACCTGTATTTCTAGCTAAGCCACGATTATGACAGCATCGAAGACTAGTAACTATTTGTTGATGCATAATGTCGTTATTTGTGTTGGATGTAGTATTTGGTTCGGGGCATAGGAAGATGTTTTGTAAATTTACCCGATAATTCTTTAAAATTGCTAATACGTGATGACTTTATAAATACAGTTGTCTATGTTAGTCGAATTCATGTTCTTTTATGATGAGTTATTTTTTAGCGTTATTTGAATTGCAATTTGTTTGGTTATATAGTCGCAACGTTAGGAGAAAGTGACTCAGTATTATAAGTAAGGTTGAACCTTTTCATCAATGGGTAATTACATGAACCATAGTGTCCCTATTCAAGTGACAGATGTCGAAACAGTGGTTTGATTTATGAATCATCAGATGTTGATTCTGCTTTTTGCACTCTGCCTGCTATTCTGTGGCCTGGATCTTCCATAAATTGGTTCTTTACTTCTGCCACACTCTGGTTGATGTCTTATGTCTCCATCAACCAATCGTGTCTTTTTATTTCTTTTTGAAATTGAACTTCAAGATAAAAATAGAGGGGATTGATATCATGGTGACATGTGTTATCGGTCCCTGTTCTGATAGCCTAGAAATAAGTGGTTTTGATCTTATGAACCCTGGAATCTGTTATTATCTAAATAACCAGCCAAGTGCAGATTCTTTCTTGCATAGACTGGATGCTAATTATGTTGCCCTAAAGATGTGTGTCATATAGGGATTCAAATTGATAAATGTGATGTAATTAGCTATTGTTGGTTGAACTATGTAGTCAGTTATATTTTTTGTCGATAACCTTGAGATTGTTGCAAACTAAATGGAATTTTATTGCTGCATCAGTTAAATTAATTAAAAAATTTTAAAACTTTTACCTGAGCACATGAACAGGATTTAGGTCAGTCGTATTAATGATTCATGACTATGATGGAAGAAAAATTGTTCTCTCACTTCTCTTCTGCTTTGGCCACATTAATGACTTTATATCTCAGCTGTAATCTGCAGTTCATATTTATTTGCAGATGAATGAATGGTTGTGTTGCACCTTCAGTATCTCCTAAATACTTTTGCATAATCCTTCTAATTGTTGTTAAATCTGTGTGAAATCATGGTTTCGTGATGGTTCTGAATATTTCAACCTGCTTTCTGAGTCTAATGGTCGGAAACATGTTTATATGAAGTCCGTGTGTATTTAGTGAATTGTGTTTTCTAGTCACCGCTCATCTCTTGTCCTGCTACATGTTATGCTGTTTTGAGTTTCAGTCTGTTTATTGGCAATTAATTCTGCAAATTATGTTGATATTTCTTCTTCGTCGTACATTGAATTTAATTCCAGTTGTGGAGCTGCTCTATGAGCGTTCTGCAAGAAAAATGCTGTAAACATTTGTTTATTTATATCGAGTGATGAATGCGAGAATTACAATGTCCCTGAACGCGGGACAAACGTTTAGCTTAGATGTTTTGTTAATCGTTAGTTCATGATTGGTGATGAGAAGCTTTTGTCTAAATTGTAATGTTTGTAACACTCTGTGGCTAAATCATTGCTTTTCAATGGCTGATGTTGTTCTAATAGTGCACAAACATTTCTGCAGTGTTTCTCTTCTACTCTGTGCTGGCGATAAATAATACATTGAATGTCATACCTCAACAACGCATTCCATGCTGTCAGTCAGTTTTATTCTTCATTTGCACACAAAATAGCGTGTTATGAGCGCTCTGCAAATGGACATTTATGTAGCACTTTGAAAATCTCGTTATCAGTTTCTTCACAAAGTGCGATTAGTGCATTGACTGATATCAGCAGCACTTGTGTTTGCACACATTTTACCATCCATGATCCTGACCTTAATACAATGCAACTAAGCATTTATATTATGCCATTTTTTTTAGCTCTTTCATGATCAAATGCAGAACTGACTATAATATTCTAAATAAATGCTCAACACTACATTAGATTGAAGCTGTAACGTCTTGAAATAACTCCACAACTGACACAATGCCTGATAGTTGCAATACCAGACATTCACTTGCATAAGTTCTGCCTAAGTTGTCAGCCAATGTAGGAATTGCCGGTAGTGTAGCAATCCAGAACATTTTCATGTGATTCAAAGCAATTTTTTTAAATTATAACCTGGATAAGGTAATGATGATTTTTTGCCTCATTCATTGTCATCTGTGCTTGAAGGATAATAAAAATGACATACCTTCTTTTGGTAGGCTTACTACTGCCTTCCTGAGCAGTAGTAGGTGACAGGTCTATGATTCTATGTCCAATGCCACCATACATTACATTGTCGCGCTCTCCTTCAACTTGTAGCCTTCCTTAATCATTCAGTCCAATAACATTTTTTGTCAGTTTTGTTCTTGCCCTCCATTCTTCCCTCAATTATACAGGGCCAATGAAAGCAAATGCCCGTGTTTTAGCCACGGCGGTTAAGATCACGCAGGAAAAGAAATCGTGACAGTCAACGGAACAGAGCAGGCGATGAAATGTGGCCGAGATCGGCATGTCTTGTCAAAGAAATATAAACTAACTTCCCAGCATGAACTTTTTTATCAATGCTGGTGTAGATGAAGTTTGACCTGGTCATCTGTTTGGGTTGTAGCCATGACTGCCAAACGTTTAGCCATTATCCTGTAATTCCTAGAAAAAAGAGGTAGAGGTGAAAGAAGTGCTACAGGTTTGTTTGTTTGTTTGTTTGTATGTGCACTTGTTATAGCGCCCCTTCAAGCTCTCTCTACTCAGAGGCGCTCCCGATGCAGAGCGGACACTGCATCGGAGTTTCACGCCAAAGCGCTGAGCAATTGTAAGTGAAGGACTTGCCCAAGGTCCTTACGCGGGGAGGTGGATTCGAACCTCGGACCTTCCGGCTCCAAGGCAACGACGCCACCACTAGACCACCGCGCCCCACAAAGGTTGAGGCCTTGAGGGAGACGTGGGAGTTGGAGCAAGATGGAGACGGACATCAAGTAAGATGTTGATGTGGGCGTGGAGGAAGAGAAAAGCGAACAATTAGAGCTCGTTGAAAAGGCGAACGAAGAAAAATACCACAAACACGTGGTTTCCAAAAATTGTGCCCATCCGGCACCGAAATGCCAGACGACACGGTTATATAATTATCAAGTGTGTTAGCAGTCCTGCTCTCAGAAAAACTTCACTGAACAAGAATGCTCACCCTGATAAGGACGTTACGCAATGTGGCCAATCGGTGATTCAAATAATAAAACAAAATCATTTTAAATGGTGTTCAGTAGTATTGATAATTCTAAGCAAATAATAAATCACAATATTGTCCAAACAAAATGCATTTATTATTGGAGTTTTTTCTATTTTTTATTTAATGTAATTCAGTTTATGTAGTTATAAATATAAGCATTATTAGTGTTTATAATGGCCCACTGGTAGTTTTGGGGAGACGTTGGGCGCAAAAGTGTTCGCCAGATGGCAGTGTATTTACGGGTGACGTTTACCGAGTTCATAATAGCTTACAACCTAAGGTGGGAACCAAAGATAGGCCTATACAAACAATCCTTGTTCATTTTTACTTTAATGCGTTACAGTAGGCCTAAACCTTTTATTTCTTATATCAAAGTGTTAATTATAATAAAAGTGACTTTAAAAATTGGCCTTTAATCTCTAGATCAGAAGAATAATTGATTATATAAGGTTATTAATAAAATAATAATAATATTTGTTTCATAATCAAAGTTACGCAGGACGATGCAATAGGCCTGCACTCCTCGTTTATTTATTTTGCAATAGCAGATTATTGTTTTTAATGACTGAACACCTATTTACTAGCCTAATTACATATTTAGACTAGACTATATATTATTATAGGGGCTACTAGCTGTGGTAGGCCTACCCGCGGCGTTGCCCGGAAAATAATAGCTTTCTACCCACCCCCTCCACACCACCCAGCTACCAGAGCCTACCACCCTGCTTCCATAACTGTAGAGATGATTATATTATTATTTGTATAATTATTTTCTAAGTGAACTTCTATACTGTAATCGAAGTGACGTCACAATAGGCCTAGTTTAATTTGTATTAAAAAAACTTCTATAATAGTAGGTCTGTATCATAATAGAAGTGACGTCACAAAAGACTTTGTTTATATTCTCGGAGACTCAGAATGAACTTCATTTATAGTATTTTTTGTATCGTAATCAAAGTGACGTCACAATAGACCTAGGTTTATATTCTCAACTAATATTAAATGAGCCTCTTTAATAGTTGATCTTATCATAGGCTAATCTAAGAGACGTCACAATAGACTTGGTTTTATATTTTCAAAATGAACTTCCATAGCCTAATAGTGGATCTGTATCATAATCGAAGCGACGTCACAAGGGACCGAGTTTAACAATCCTCCTCAATGAGTGTGTCGGGGGGACGGCCCATGTAGGCCTATATGTCCCCCTCCCAAATTGTTGAGTGTCATGACTAAAAAAAATCAATATTTTTGGACGGGAAAAGTGGGTGTTTTCCCCGGAAATTTCGGCCGTATGACTTAAAAAAGGTCATCAACTTTTTTGACGTGAAAAATGGGTATTTTCCAGGAAATTTCGCCCGATGACTTGTTAAAAGGCGTCAGAAATTTTGGTCGCGACAAAAGTGGAAAATTTCGTCGGCTACTCAGTTATTCGTCAGCCCAAAATCTCGCGTCCTTAAGTCGGCGCCACTCGTTCGTATCCCCCCCCCCCCCCCAGTCTCCGCCCATGTATAGTGGGCTTTAAATTGGACACCTGCGGTAAACGATAGAACACAGCCAAATAGCCAATACGAGCTCACAAGACCCGACTTGCCTAAAAATATTTTGCTAATATGAATTAATGCACTCACTCATTTAATAGGCCCTATATTAATATGGAGCTAGCAACAAAGTAAAGAAAATTTATTCTGGATACACACAGATGCAACATACTAAGTAGACCTAACGTTATTTAAAATTAGAAACAAATATTCCAGCAGTCCAACACGCGTTAATTAAATATAATTTATTTACAAATTAGGTCACCATGCACGCAATCCAACAAGCTGCCCTTTAATACATTTTAATTTTAGCCGACCATCTTCAATTATATAAACACAATGGTGCATGTATACAGCTGTATATGCTAACATTAAAAACACATTAATTCAATTAAGCTATGTGCATAAAAGTTGAAGTCCTTTATACATCATCAGTGTACAAACAGCATGAGAAAGTTTAACAATCTATTCTGGCTAAATATTGTGCATAGAAATGCTTAAATATTTCTTCTGGCTAAATGCTGCATTAAAGTCTGCACCGTACATAATTGCACCCACAATATTACTATATGACATACGTTATATATAATTATACATATATATACATAGGCTACAATTATACATGTATAGGCCTATATTGCTGCCTGTTCGGATACAGGCTCTTCGATTCTCCAGTGAACACCAAATCCAAGTGCATGAAGAATACTTTGATGAAACTCCCTCACTATGGACAATTAAACAATGAACACGAACTTGGAAAAACTCAATTGATAACACATTCTTCTAATGCAGTCACAGTACTGTCACACGACTTTGATTTTTCTAGTTTATCCGTGTTCGTTCTAATATCTGATACTGTATAGGTATAAACTAAGCTACACTTTTTTTCTAACTAACAACTAGGGGTCTAAATCATTAATAGGCCAACGATCCATGCAATACCTGGTATAATATGTTTTCCCATCTTGATTGGTTTTTCTCAGTCCTTCGTTTTTTTCTCACCCTTCCACTCACGAAGTATAGCATACAAAAAACTGTTTCTATACAGGTGCGTTCACATCACTTATCACAAAATCATCCTTTCAACTCGATCGTGTCTCTGCGACATAGGCCTACCCTAAACCAGACGAGATCGAGGGGCGCCAGAACGCTGCCAAGCAAGTAACACAAGTCCACATATAGCCTACCTGGCATTAACGCAGGTCAATTAATTAGCCGAAAATAGTAACCTTCCTGGAGAACACTGTAATCAATCTAACACTAACACTAGTCTAGTCAACACTAGTTAACATTATTAGTTAATTTTAGTTAACTCCAGTTAACCCTGTCAACTGAGAGATAAGCACAACAATATCATAGTAGGCCAACGCGTGCATTAGGAGATACCAGTGATAATTATTTTTATCACGAAGTAGCCTAGCACAATCATCGACACAAAACTATCATTCTCGCAACTGACATCAACATCATCATAGACACTAGCAAGATGATTCTAGGGGGTTTGACCACCGGACGATTGACCACCGGACGGTTGACCACCGGACGATTGACCACTGCGGACGTTTGACCATCGACCGATTGACCACCGGACGATTGACCACCGGACGATTGACCATCGCCTGATTTTTATAAAACTTTACGACACAGACTCAATGTACCACATAGGCTACTCTATTTAATATGTAGCCTAATCGAATAATAATACGAAGTGAAATGCGAAAATATACTCAAGCGACTGTAAAGCGTTATTAAAAATGTGTTAAACCACAGTTGACTAAGATATTAGATAAATGTGCAACTGCACACTGAAAATTAAAAAACATCTGTTTGTCCATAAGATGAAGCGACGAAGCCTAGGCCTATATGTATGCAGGTCTACATATAAGAATTAAAAGAAGCCGACGATGTTTATCTTTACTAGCGGTAAATACCACATTTTCTTTCATCATTAGTTAATCAATTTAAGTCACCACTAGACCGATGGTCAATCGTCCGGTGGTCAATCGGTCGATGGTCAAACGTCCGCAGTGGTCAATCGTCCGGTGGTCAACCGTCCGGTGGTCAACCGTCCGGTGGTCAATAGTCCGCGCACCAGCAAGATATCTGTGAATGTAAAAATCATCACCCTTCAATAGGAACACCATAATCACACGTGCATTGAGAAAGTTCTCTTTGTTTAACGTAGGCTATCCATCTAGGCTATCTATAGCCATCAGTGAATCTACAAACGAAACTTTATAAACGTTACATGTAAATGAAGAATGATAGGATCATTGATCAACTCATAATTTTATAGGCTAACTAATTAGTAACTATATACAATCATAATGTTTACAAAATTACAAACGGTCCAAATACAAAATCAATCATAAATGCAGACACAAAAATCACCAAAAGCACCAGTGGAAAACAAGCACAAAACGACAATTAAAAAATTCCAAAAGATCCCAACTGGATCCCCTCTACCGGGATTCTCTGCACCTGCAGATCATGAAAAGCTACATATAAGCCACTGATCTTAACCCTTTCGTTACGGGAACAGACCCGTATACTGGCTTAATAACCCGTCGCCGCGACGGGTTCCTCCGAAATGCTGCCAGTCCGATTCTACTATAAGTACACACGCAATTGCTATAGCATAGTAGAATGCTTCATAAATGTCTTATAGAATTAATATTTCAATAGGTGATCAATTATAATCATCGATTCCTGTAAGTGCAAGCAATGAAGACGAAACGACACAGGCAGATAATTATGCTAGCAGATAAGCAGCCAGAGAGCCGCACATATACACTGTGTCCGGAAAAAAAGCGACCCATTTTGTAAATATGAAAATAAATAGTAAATATTAATCGATTTTCACAATTCAAAAACCGTTCTTATCCTAACATATTTCTCTAACAATTGTGAAAATATAAAAGTTCAAGTCCAAATAATGACGTCATAATGACGTCATTTGCACGAAAAGTCAAATTTAAGAAATAAATGCGCAAAATCATCCAAAATTTCAATATTTTATGATGTCATTTATCAATAATAAATGGAAGTTTAATTTTATTTTTATATCTGAATTATGTCAGACTGCAATTTGTGGTCAAAGAGTACACCTTTGGCCTCAACGTAAGCGTCAAAAGGGTCGCGCTAATAGCCAGCAGCAGCATCGATATCGATAACCAGCTTATCAAAATCCTACCAGGCGTTAACAATTTGCTTACGGAGTTCTTAAATGTCTCTTATAAACCTTGTCTTGTAGCCTGCACCTTCTCCTCCATCAGTCTCCAACTCTTATTATCAGCGGGATTTAAGCGGGCGGCCGTTTAGCGGCCAAAGATTAAGAGGAATGAAATCCAAGTCTCCTTAGTCAACAGTTCAACAGATTCACGAACTCAGTGAGCTGAAGCGCTATTTTGTAGAAATGTGTAGGCTATTGTTCCGAATATTCCCGGATATCAGGCACCACTTTTTTATAGAGCAGACAATCCCTCTAATAGGCTGCATTTATTTTCACTTCTGGCTCTATTAAATGGGTTTCCGTTTTACCAAAAGCCAATAATACCAACCGAACCATGCATGAATGGCCGGCTATATGCATTTTGATGCAACTGACGTCATCATGACGTCATTATTGTGACTGGCACTTTTATATTTTCACCAATGTTAGACAAATATGTCAGGATTAAAATGGTGTTTGAATTGTAAAAATCGGTGAATATTTACTATTTATTTTCATATTTACAAAATGGGTCGCTTTTTTCCGAACACACAACTGAGACATCGATAATGGTGGATAGATAGTGGAAATAGGTTGGTTGGTCGGTAACATGGAGACCACCATATTTACAACACAGAATACAGAAGTGTGCAACGAATTTTAAATGCACCATATAATATTATATTATGATAATAATTAATTATTATTACTTCTTGCCATTGATTCTCGGCTGTTTTACTCTCCCGCGGCGTCTCCACCGCTTGTCTGCCTTAGTACAAGTAATCCTCCTGGTTGGTCCTTCCATTCTTCTGGACCATTCCATAGAGTGGATTCAGTTGGACGTCCGTGTCCGACTCCCCCGCATCTCCAGGCGGCATGTACAGCTTACTCTTTCCCCATTTGCTGCGCTTCTGTCGCGTCGGCTGCTCCAGCTTCTTGTCCACATACGGTGGTGGTGATTCCTCCGGCATATCCCAGACGCCTTCCTCGTCCAGCTGCGCGGGTCTTCCCTTGATTCGTTTCTGCCGCGAGAGCTCCTTGTGCCTGGTTCCCTCGGATGTTGTCGTCGGGGACCCCACGGTGTATCGAACACTGAACTGGTGTTCCACGGTTGAAGGATCGTTCGACCTCATCGTTCCGCTGTGGATGATCGTCACGCCGATCGTTGCGTCGTTTATCTCAGAGTAGATCTCATCGCCTGCTGCTGCTGCCGTGGGTCGACTTCCGGTGGTTGATGGCGTCAGAGTTCCGCCGCCGTGATTGGAGATCGTCGAACTGATGGAATGCAAAGGCTGGCTGCTCACTACCTGCGTTGAAGTCACCTTTGACGACTGATTCTGCTTCTTCTTCTGTTTCCTAACACAACATAATAGACTATAGACATGCTATAATTGTAAGTGGGGTAATTGTAAGTAGTAATTTATATAGCACCAGCATCTAATGTACAAGGCATCAACCGGTGGCTTACCAAAGCCAAGCTGTGATCAGGTCAATACGGGTATCCAAAACTATCCATCATGATAAGGCACAAAGTCAGTGGCAACAGCCATGTTGACCCATGGCCTATAATCTACCTTTGTATTTCCGCCACTTTTTGAACTGAGGTGAGGTCACCGCCACTTTTGACCTTGGCTGAGATACTTATGGATTTGACAGTGTTATTGTGGAGAGGGAAAATAAAAGAAGGAGAGGAAGGAAGGTACTAAACAACCACGTACACCTTTGCAGGAAAAGCGGTAAAGTTACACCCTTGGCCAGCACACATAAATATGTCAGTCTTCAGATCTTAGTTTCAATATCAGATGGGTCAACTTAGCGACAAACTGACTGACTGACTGACTGACTGACTGACTGACTGACTGACTGACTGACTGACTGAATGACTGACTGACTGACTGAGCATTGACCATTGACCAATTCAATGAGCGATCAACTGAATGACTAAATGAATGGAATGAGTGACAGAATGAATGACATGTTGACTCTCTGTCTACCTCACTTAAACACCGATTGCCCCAAACCAGACCATCATGATGGGCACGCAAGCTTAGGCTTACTTACTTTTTTGCACAGTAGATGCAGGCGCATACAATGATGGAAACGATGATGGCCAGAAGAACGACTCCTCCAATTGAAGCACCAACTGCTATGGCAACTGAAAATAAGAGACACGTCTACACATTATTATGCCACTACGGTACTGCTGCAGCTTTGACCCGAATTGAAACCGGTCCCAAAAACAGGCTAAGAAGACGGTATACGCCTATTCGTATGCACAAGCAGATCGCCGCTGTAGGGCGTCTACGCCCTATGTATTATAATGTATGAGCGTGACATGTTGTTTGCAGAAGCTTTAGATTGCTAAGCTTCATTCCTGTGCTGTCCCAGATTCAATCAGAATCAATCATAATCATATAGATTATTGTTAAGAGATCTCTGTATATTTAGGCCTACTTTTCCATTTTAAGTTAGAGTTTCTTCTTATTTAGTGTTTTGCCATCATAGGCAGGTCCAAGATTCCAATGACACCATTCTTGTCTGTTTGGTGCTTTTTTCGTTGATCTCTTCATATCCTCGTCCCTCTTCCCGACCATCTACCAGTGGTTATAGTTCGTTAGGCCTATACTTGTGTACCATCGTTAGGATCCGACTATTGTATATAGTTCGAATCGTCTATCTGATGGTTTCATCTGCCTATCTATAATGAAGTCTGTAATCTTCTTTAGGCATGTCTTTACTGCATTCACTGCGAACGTCTCTCTTGACAAGTATACAGTTACATTGCACACGAATGTTCAACGATGATGATGCGACAACTACGAACGTTACAGCAATATAAGAACGACTATTCTAGACTTCTCTAGTTGGATGAACACCTAGTGTCTGCTGAACACTAGACATGAAGTCTAATGCAGAATGTACAGTCTAAGCTTCATGATGATCTGACTGCTATCATAACTGCGCCTCGACTACTCAACGTCTGCTCTCGTCGACCGCTCTCTGATTCTGCTCCCGGATTCTGCTCTATACTAACTTACTTATCCTCCGTCACTGTAAGCAACCTGGCAAAGGTGATTCTCCATTGGT
Organism: Lumbricus rubellus; assembly: GCA_945859605.1. Taxonomy (NCBI): domain Eukaryota; kingdom Metazoa; phylum Annelida; class Clitellata; order Crassiclitellata; family Lumbricidae; genus Lumbricus; species Lumbricus rubellus. The sequence goes on along the minus strand of OX243812.1, from coordinate 29,494,975 downwards.
CCGTCCAATCCTGAATCCCAAGATTGACATCATAAGAATCATACCAAAGGTGTGGCTTAAGTCCTACCTTACCTACTTATGCTAACCTATGAATTACTTCCTTGTAATGGTAGGCGGGACCTTCCCAGAAGGTTCTGGAATGCAACATGTGCGTTCCATCTATTATCATCCATTAGTGGTTTGATATCGGCTTGCCTTTGAGGGCCGATGCTCTATAGAAGTCGATGGAGGTCTACGGTAATAGTTCTTCATTAGGACATTGTCAATACAGTAATAATTCTTCATTGGTAATCTAGGTTTCATGACCTGCTGTTTCTATTACTGGTTACTCTCTCATGGCTGTCTGCCTGTCTGTCTGCCTCTCGGTCAGTGAGTCACTTGTTGATGCAGACCTGGATTCAGCTGTGAGAATCTTAAGACTGATAATATACTCTGTAACGCTAAGTTACTTTACATTACAATCTATAGGAACTGAACTCTCTGATACTTGCATTTTATATAACAAGTGGATGTGATTTCCTGTAATATCGGCAGATCTCTGGCTTTAATAGAGAGAGTAGCATCTTCTCCTCAGCTGGCTATTCTTTATCTCTTGTCTAATCCCCGGTTTGCTGCTGCATGTTTGATAGGTCGGAATTTGGTCCACACTTCACAGTTTAGCGATAACGTATACGACGACAAATTAAGGTCGTTACCGTGAACAGAAATTAGTGTTGGCATATTGGACCTACAGATCTGTTTACAGCTCTTTTGCTTTTTAATATTATAAGTCTGTGTTTTATAGGTCGCCAACGGAGATTATAATCATATTGTGCATAGTCCTATCCACAATTCCACATGATTGATCAAGGCCAATTGCGACCAAAATAATAATAATACTAGAGCGTCATTGATCTCGTATGTATACTGTAGGATAACAAGAGTTGCATTAGTCCTCCAACGAGAAAGCGCCGTAGTCCAGTGGATATGCATATGCTGACTGCATAGATCACGCTATAGGGTGTTTGCACGATACTGTGAAAATGGTACAGGCCTATAGACATAGGCGGCTAGGCCCTACAGCTTGGTTGGTCCTATAGCTTTAAATGCAAAAAAGCGATTAGAAAAGTTGACATTGGGTTTCCCACGTTGCGCGGATATTACAGATGTTTTCTACAAGATAAAATTAATATTCTCATCCACCATACTGATATAATCATATAAGGTAATCATTACATGACCACAATGATTATTATGCAAGCTCAATAGCTGCATCTCTTCCGTGTGTGTAGCTCTTCCAGTCCGCCACGACTCCCCGAGCGAATGTGATCTGCGTGTAATTCTTTTTAATGCCCCACTCATGATTGCACCAATAACCTTCAACTATAGCCTCTCCCATAATTAACCGGATGCAACTTGCACATATGCATTTATTTGCCTTATATCTAAATTCCAGATCTCTTCCGTTTTGAGCAGTGCAAGGTAATTTGCAGGCCTACTCATCGCCTAAAATGAACCACTTGACAATATAGGCTATCACCCATTTTCGTCACACACGGCAGAGCATCAAAGTTCAAGACGGTTGAAAACTGCTACATAGTTATTCTAGCAAATTGCCTGATCTCTCCACCAACTTCTTTGCCAGTTAAGCTTATATTAAACGAAATAGGTTCTGTAGGTTTTAGAAAACAACGATAACTAAACAGATTGAATCAAAAAATGAAGATTGCACTGACCAACGGTATTGGAATTATAGTCACTCTGTACTGCCCCCAAAGCAGTCGATGACGCCAATGTTGAATTGGAATCCGTCGCAGTATAACCTGGACTACTACCAACAGATGGAAGATCAACCCCAGGTGTCGTCACGGAAGAGGTAGCTGCTGGGGGAATTCCTACCGTCGAAGGGAGAACTGCCAGGGTTGTAATTGAAAGAGGAGGTATTGGCGGAGTAGCTGTAGAAGAAGGAAGAGGAGTTTGTGTAGTTGGTGGAGTAACTGGCAGAGTAGCAGGTGGAGTAGTGGATGGTGTGGACGATGTGATTGGGGGAGTCAGAGGAATGGGAGTGGCAGTAGTTGTTGTTGTAGTTGATGTGGACGTAGTGGTCGGCGTAGTAGTCGTCGTCGTTGGAACGGATCTTGTGGGAGTTGTCGTCGCTGTAGCATATACTGGTGTGCGAGTAGTTATTGCAGTAGTCGTAGTTGTTGTTGGAGTAGTCGTAGTTGTTGTTGGAGTAGTTGTTGTTGTAGACGTGGTTGTAGTAGTCGGTAGAATGGTCGTTGTAGTTGTAGTTGGTGTAGTAGTTGTAGTTGTTGGAGTAGTGGTAGTAGTTGTAGTTGGAGTAGTCGTAGTAGTTGTTGGCGTAGTCGTTGTAGTTGTAGTTGGAGTAGTCGTTGTAGTTGTCGGAGTAGTCGTTGTAGTTGGAGTAGTCGTAGTAGTTGTTGGAGTAGTCGTAGTTGTAGTCGGAGTTGTAGTCGTTGTAGTTGTTGTGGTTGTAGTAGTGGTTGATGTGGTCAATCCACAGAATACATCGATGGAGACCGATGAGCCGTCTGTCTTACTTCCTGAAGATAACAAAGTTAACAATAAAGATCCGTAACCTGATAGTTTGATAGATTATTATCATTAATAAATAAACAATTTGAATAAAACATTGTGAATAGTGTAAGACTTTAGTGACTTCTATTATTATTATTGATTATTATTATTATTATTACAACTATTATTATCAGTAGGCTAATTATTATCATTATCATTTCATTATTATCCTGAATAAATGTTTTATGCGCTCAAGGTCACACCGAAATGTCAATCTGAGGAAGCGGTGCTGCAGGTGTCTGTTGCGATGCATGTCACATCAGCATGTGTGTGTGTGTGTGTGTGTGTGGGTGTGTTTGATTTTGAAACCTTGAAGGAAGACATGTTTTTTTCTTGTGTGAACCATGCATGCAGTGAAGGTTAATGGATCTTGTAGCCTTAAATGTAGCGTGTATATGCGGCAAATGGTCGGTCTCAGTCAGCATTACAGGCATTCTCAACTTTCTCAAGTTAACAAAGAAACTTCTACATATTATCATCAGCTCTGTACGGCTCAACACTTAGAACTTAATCGAAAAACGTTCCCGCTGCATGCAGTCTATTGCTTGCGTGACAGTACAACAATAAACTGTGGCAATTGAAATTACAGACCTCTAAGTCATCAAAGTAGGAGAGGTTTTGGGGTAATGGTAACACTAAGGCATGAAGAGCGACCGAAGCGGTGTCGCTTCCAGCCACACTCACAACGGTCGACTCAACCTTTCATTCGGCAGATGGCGCTGATAAAATGAGCAGTGGAACTGATGGACGCCTTGCCTGGCTGCCAAGCAGGTGAATTCGATTCATGTAATGACCCTTCATACTATGAATTGCAATTACACTGCGATGTGTCAGTTTGGAATCAAACGAAGATTATTGCTGCTTTTGTCGTCGTCATCGTCATCATCATCATTGTCATCATCATCATCGCCGAATTTATATATATATATAACATTGGTCAAGGTAAAGTCATCAACGCCTATATAAATGTAGCCACAAAGTAAATATCTGTCTGATTACTGATTATAAAGTATGATGCTAATATTACTATGCATAGTGGAGAGCGGTTAGCACTCCATCATTTGAAATTTTTGACCGCAAAGCCCTTGCAAGTTAATACCATCACAAGATAACCGTACTAAAATTAATCACTTTAGTGAAATGTTGACTATGTTATGCCTAGGAGCAATGGAGTAAACAGTTAAATGACATGATGATGTCTGGTTGAGACGGCGATTGGGCAATCAGAAAATTGTTAGTCAATCAGGTATATAAGCTTATAGTGTCCACCTTAGGATCATACTGGGTTTTGCAGAAGAACTCTCTGAATTTAAGGTCAACCTTCAAACTAATCCAAAGCTTGGTTTCTGCCAATCTGAGCTGAAGTGGCGCTATAGCAAGTGCACATACAAACATACAAAGCTGAATGAAGGCCGATAAGTCAACACTCAACAGGCTTGTCTTGTGCAGTTTTTATTTTATACAAGAAAATGTAAACGGCAATTAACACCAAGAGACTGCAATGAGACAGCAATGATGACTATGCCATTGCCATGATGTCAGACTTACCTTCAACGAGGATCCATACTCTTCCTTGAGCTGAAACTGAATCTGGAGATCGGTTAAATGCAACAGTCGTTGTCAGAGGATTAGATCCAGATGATGGTATGTCGAGTACATAGTCTGCGAAATAGTTCCACTCCACCTGCGCACACCACTGCCGTGAATAACCATTTCCGCTGTTAATGTTGAGCGTGTAGGGGCAAGTGACGTCAGAACCTCCCGTCGTCTGCCCGAGTAGATCAAGAACTCTGAAGCGCAGACTGGTGCCTGAGGCGACGGTCAGTGAGCATTGGTTGATCGGGGAGACAGTGTATCCCTTTGAGTCGTAGTTCGTTGACATCAGATAGACCGTCTGAGATGAGCTGCTGCTGCTTGATGTGTCCGAACTTAGATAGACGTTCCCGGAAGTGGCAGCTGAAAAATTACACGGAATGAAACTGTGTTTTTACAGTTTGAAGCTTAATTTCCGAAGGAGGATTTAGATAGAAGAGACTCGATAAACTATTCTTAGAATCTATCATAAAATTTATTAGGAAATAAAGTCTAGTTTGTATGACTAATGCTGTTGAAAATTACACATAATTATTATGTTTAATTCATTTCCTTCACATAGGCCGTATAGGCCTACGCAGTGCATTTTTCGTAGCACATGATTATTCTTGATCGTAACCTTGAACAAACCATAGAGCTGCTTGAAGAGCTAAGCGCAGGGCACTAGCTTATTCGTGAGCGCTGTGTCGTTTCGGAGGAGTTCGACCGGGTGCAGCAAGTGGAGTTCAAGTCCGGATGCCTAGAGCAGGAGGAAGAAAAGGCGGCAAAGGAGAAGGCGGATTCCGTGCGAAGCGTTAAATATTGTTTAGGCATGCGACAAGATCGATCAAGATTGGAATTTTGGAAGTTATGGACCGATTCGCAAATATATATTAGGGATGGAGGTTGTCGAAACGGTGGAGAAATGCCAGGATGGAAGAGGAGCGAATTGGTCGAAGATTAGGAGGATTGTATTGTATTGTATTTAGACATTTATACAGGCTTGCTGTTGGTGAGTGATCGGACGTTGTATTCTATAATCTATAGGCCTAATTACGTAGTCAGTCCGATGTGAAGTCGACATTGATGTTGAAGCTGTCAGGGAGTAGGAAGTTGCATGCAAAAAGTATAGTCGGAGCAATCAGTATGAAGCTGCTAGCAGTAGTCGGAGCAATTAGCCTACGTCAGTGGAAGGAATCGGATTCGTCTAGAAAGACAGAGGGTTCTGATCTGCAGGATGACGAAATTGCGCGCAGCTGTTTTGAAGGGGCTACATTAACAGGACCTGTTGTCAGAGGCCTAAGTTTTGCTCCCCATCCAATCCGAATTCCAAATAGTGATATTGACGTACGAGGCGAAACGCAAAACTTTATTCTGTTGACTAATAACCTAGGCTAGTCTCCTAGCCATTCACAATTCTCAATAGCTTACGCTACCAAATAATTACATTGGAATTGGAACGAAGAAAATGATTATATCCACAAAATTAGGCCATTCATCTGTATCCAACAAAAAATTATAACGGTTGATTGAAGATTTGTTTTCATTTTCGAAATGTTCATTCATCTAGCATATTTAATAATTTTTCACACATGTATCCAACATTAACGTGTTTGAGAAAAAAAATTAAAAGACTGAGCTTATTCTCTCTCTCTGTATAAGCTTACTAGACTTAAACCGATGGTGATATTTTCTTAGTTCGTTTCAGTTGCGTTCGTTTCATGCATTAGATCTACATGTTTCTTTATTCAAATTTATTGCACTATTTACTGCCAAATAAGTTACCCAGAAAGAAAGGGTGAATCCGGTCTCAGCGGGCCCAATGTGACCTTTTAGATTGAGCATTTGACTTGTGCATCGATCAATTGAAAGTCATTGAGTTGGTACTGATTGCTGTTTTTTGTATTTGGTTGATGCACTGTTACTACTATTACTACTTCTTCTACCACTATCACTGTCACTACTACTACTACTACTACTACTACTACTACTACTACTACTACTACTACTACTACTACTACTACTACTACTACTACTACTACTACTACTACTACTACTACTACTACTACTACTACTACTACTACTACTACTACTACTACTACTACTACTACTACTACTACTACTACTACTACTATTACTACTACACTACTACTACATTACTACTACTACCACCACCACCACCACCACCACCACTGCTTCTGCTGCTAGCAATAGGTCTTGAAGACACGGATCGCTGTTGACGGTCAACTCACCGATAATCAATTTATTATTTAGATTAATCTTAATCTTAAATCCGCTCACCTGGTAGACAGTCGTATACGGCGTAGGCGTACGTGAAACTATAAGGGTTACAATTGATGAACGTAGACGGGCTCATCACTACCCCGGATCCTTCTGGTTTGCATGGACCCATCACAGTGTTGCAGGCTAATCTAAGGTTTCTGTTAACTTGATTCCGCTGAGGTTTACATTCTGCTGTACGATTCGGAACGGCATTTTCACAGAAACCGTCTAGACCTGGGGGATTATCTATTGCACCGAATAATGCATCCTGTATCCAAGTCAGCTGGTTCTGAGTGCATTGTAGATTAAAAGCATAACTATTATCTTGAGGTCGACAGCCAGAATAAATTAAGCCATCTAAAACAGAAAACAACGAATCTTCTCAGAGGCTTTTACATAAGATTAAGTCAGATAATACAACACTATTAGGCCTACACAAGTAAAGAGAGGATGATAATGATGATTAAGCTATGACCAGAATAATGCCAATGATCGATGATCACGTGGATTGATGACGATGATGATGGTGGTGGTGGTGGTGGCGGCGGTGGTGGTGGTGGTGGTGGTGTTGGTGTTGGTGGTGGTGGTGAAAGTGGTGGTGGTTGTGATGGTGGTGGTGTTGATGATAATTATGATAGTGATTATGATGCTGAGGAGGAGGAGGAGGAGGAGGAGGATTATGATTATGATGATGATGATGTTGTTGTTGTTTTTGATGATAATGATGACGATGATGATGGTGGTGGTGGTGATGATGATGATGATGATGATGATTATGACGATGATGACGATGACGATGACGATGTCGATGATGACGACGATGATGATGATGATGATGTTGATGATGATGATGATGATGATGATGATGATGATGATGATGATGATGATGATGTTGATGATGATGATGATGATGATGACGACGACGATGGCGATGATGATGACGATGTGAACGAGTTCAGCAGTTTATCATGTGCAGCAGATTATTAGCGAAGAGTTACCTGTTGGTTTCGTGATCATCAGGGTCAGCGACAACACAAGAAATAACGACGACGACGACATAACTGCTGTCTTCGTCTTCGTCTTCGTCTTCGTCTGTCTATGTATCACTCTCTCTCTCTCTCTCTCTTTTGACCAGTAATTACATTTAAGTAATCTGGATTCCCGATCTTTCAATGCAGTCAAATAAGATCTGCATTCACTTGCTGGCTGATCCTTTAGTTGTAAGTTCTTACTGTCAATCCATTGTCTGTTTAGCTACATTTGCTACTATACTGCAACCATAATGCAAAGAGGAATCAATGCGCGAAACTCTAAGAAAAATCGCTTTTAACTTGCGCAGCGTTTTGCGACTTGAAATTTAACTTCTGCGGTGAGTTGCAATGGCAATGCGAAGTTCCGTAAGACTTCCCTTTCTCTACGATTCGCCGGCCGTTTGTTTGGAGGAGGCCTAACTATAATAGACCTACAGAGAGGCAGCTAAGTTGAGTCAGTTACGAACAATATTACTCGCTCTTGTCATCGCCTAACTGGCCTACGCAACACTATGGTCCGTCCACCAGTCCACCTGTCTGTCTGTTTTTATTTCTTTCTCTGTTTCTCTCTCTCTTTACGCAAATACAGAATATACTTCAGTCATCCACCCTCGGTCAGTGGACCATGACGCGCTTGATTCTGCTTAGGCATTATGCAGACCTATAGGCGGTAGTATTCTTTTGGAAAAACAGCAACGCGGCGCTGTGGCTGCATATAGACATGCCATAAAACTGAATAGGACTGACTCGTAAGTCTTGTGAATAAAGGATAACGCCCGACTATGCTCACAGTGGCTCGCCGCCGTCTCTCCTATGGACTCATTGGTATGAAGAAGTCTTCTCAGCGAGACCTATTGTCATTTTAGTCTTGCCAACATCTAGGCCAGCGTGTAGCCAACTGCTCAAAAATACATCTGCACGAATGGCTGTTATTATGTACACGTACATTGTATAATAATAAAGGGGTAGTGGTCCACGATGGCGTTTTACTGCTGCTGGCATGCATGGGTTGTACCCTAAGGGTTTGCGACAATTCGCCATATAATATTAATAGCTAGCGTGACTTTAGGTCTACCAATAAAGGCTGAGTTCTCTCTGCTCTCTTGCAGAGTTTCTGAAAGCGTGTTTGTTTGGTCGTTATTAGACAGACCCTTCGGCATTTCAAGCTTAGATGAGCAGATTCAAAAGAACGCAAAGCTCAATCCTTTCTTGATATAATTGTTATGCATGTGGCTTCATTCGTATAGGACTATAGGCCTACTTCCTGTTTTTCAATTTTCATTGCAAAATATGTCAAGTTACTCGCAATTTTTTTAACTAGGAGGAAGTAGTCATGTAGGCCTATCACACGAAGGTAAAAATGTTGCTCAAATTAGGTCACATTAATTTTTTGTTTTAAGCAATTGCAGGATAACTGCATGATGCATGGACACACAATAATCTTGAAGGAACTACTGTACACGATAGCTACGGACATAATTATTCTGCACTTGTCTTTAAGAATCTTTATGGAACAATAGGTCCTGGACATGACGTTAAACTGCATCCATCCTCCGCCACAGGGGAGCATCAACTTCCCTGTGTCGGTCCTAAGCCCGGATAAAGGAAGAAGGTTTGCCAGATGGGTGGCGATACTCTGGCAGTAGAAGACCAAGACGATTGAAATCCGCAAAAACCACGACACAAGTGACATAGCGGCCCAGTTGCTTCAAGTTGTCATGATCTGAAGCAGACATGCACAGGTCGGTCAGGACAGACCGGTGAAGAGAGTCTGTGGAGAGGGCATTGGACACAAAACGGGTTTGTCCCAATGGTTGTCCTTCATGCCTCTTTCCTAACATTCTCTTCAAGCAGACAAGGCGGTTCAGCTGCTTCAAGATATAGTGGTATGGAGCAGACCTGCAGACCTGTAGAAACTGGGAGATGACACGAGACAGACTCAGACAGAGAGTGGCGTTGGACACCTACGGGCGTTGCGCCTATTGTTTGTGATGATGATGATGATGATGATGATGATGATGATGATGATGATGATGATGATGATGATGATGATGATGATGGAACAATAGGCTTACATGCGTGATAACTAGAAGCCTACAGTACGTGATGGTGATGGACCACACATTTGACCTTATATACTTAAGCAACTGCATGATAGTTATGTGATGGACACATCAGGGCCATCTTATCCAGTAGGCACAGTAGGCACTGTGCCTAGGGCCTACGAACTTTTTAGGGGCCTACGAAATTCTGAGAAAAAAATATTAAAATATAAATGCAGTGATTGGACATAATGGTCAATGACCGGAAAAAACAAACAGAAAACGAAAACTTGCTAACTTTTTTCAAGGCTAGAGTTAGCCAATGAAACAGTAACATATTAGCTAAGCTATATTATGTTAACTTTGCGGCTCTTTGCATTCATGAAATTGCTTATAACGTCTTCAAATGTCATTTCTCGCATTAAGTCGTTTTCAATTGAAAGTAATGCAAGGAAGGGTAATCGTGCCTGTCCCATCGTAGGCCCTAATTTTTGATAATTTTCAGTTTCGAAAAAGAATGTTCACATTCACAACTTGTTCCAAAGATAGAAAGATAAATTCGAAAAGCAATATTGACATTTGGAAAACTGGAGACCAGCTTGTCAGCTATTTGTGACTTAATCATATTTTCAGTTACAGATTTATTGTCTGCAAACATTCGAGAAAACAAAAGAAATTCGTCAATAAAAGCATCTTCTAGATCACATGGATATATCTCAATTAATGCCTTTGCTCTAATCACTATTTCTTCAGTTGATAAAGTAGATTGAGATTTAAAATCAAAACTGAAATACGTTCACAAAACATGGTTTAGCATAATTTTAAGAAATAATGTAAATGTGTTGCAATTTGAATTAATGCAGAGTTGAGTTGGATAGGCCCTAGGGGCCTACGAATATATTAATATGCAAAAGTGCCTAGGGCCTACAATGACTATAAGACGGCCCTGGGACACATAGGACCTATATGGCTTTAGGCAAATACACGATAACTAGGCTACTGTCACACATTTGACTTTAGGAAATTATTATGATAGCTACGTGAAGGACAGAAAGATGGTGAAAACTTGTCCGTGGAGCGACCAACTTTCGTTCCGAGACAAGACACGAAAAAAATGACTATAAATCCTCTAGGAAGTGTCACGTACGTGTGCTTTAAATGTATGACACAATAGACATTAATTTTGGTGCAGTTCCAACTGTTCTAACATATAATAGGCTAAGCTAATCCTAAGTTCTGTATTCCATTGGCATTTCTTCTTAAATTGAGCAATGTTTGGCGAGCAAACTCACGTGATAAATTGACGACCCCTCAAAAACTATAAAGTCTTTGAGATGGAGTCAAGTTTCAAGTTTTCAAGTTTTTTTATTGATCCATCAACATACACGATATTATGATCACATAATATGATAGAAAAAGTGCATGTCAGCATGGCTTACACAGTAATGCAGTGCAGGAATTTAATAAGAAATTTAAATGTCAGCCAGCAAATATATCAAGCTAAAAGCAATCATAGCAGAGGATGTCACAAAGTGTTTAGGAACAACAGGCCCACCAAAGGGACAAAGTCCCGCTAGGAGGGGGCCTATTTAGCTAGGTAGAAATAAGAAGATTTAAGATGACAGCTTACAGGACGATAGGTCTAGGAAACACAAGATATAGTAACAGCAATAGCTATGCTGTAGGAAACCAAAAAAAATGAAAACAAACTTAACTAACTTAACTAACAATTTATAATACAAGCTCCAGTGTGTGTGCTCTTAAAGTACGCTTAAAACACGAAAAGATATTAGAGGTACGGATGTTTATAGGTAGGTTGTTCCAAAGCAGTGGACCCTGAAACTTAATGGAAAGTTTACGGATGTTAGTTCTGACGAGTATTAATTTATAATCCGGCTTGTTTCTAAGGCCATAATTAAATTCAGTAGGGGAAAAGTAAGATAAGAAAGCAGGTGGAAGGAGTTTGTTATGATACTTGTACATAAATTCACAAGTTTGGATAAAGTTGATTTGTGTGATGGTTAGTAGTTTAAGTGATAAGAACAATGGTTGAGTGTGAGAGTTAAAGGGAGATTTAGTTATGATTCGTAGAGCCTTTTTTTGTGCAATTTGCAATTTTCTTAAATGAGAAGCATAAGTGGAAGTCCAGATGATATTACAATAGGTAAGATAAGGATAAACAAGAGTATAGTACAAGCTGGTCAGAATATGAGAAGGTAGTAAGTAGGAAATTCGATTAATGATGCCAATGCTTTTGGTGATTTTCTTATTGATTTCATCAATATGGATATTCCATTTTAGGTGTTGGTCCATATGCACGCCTAGAAATTTAGATGTGGTAACTTGAGGAATAGTTATGCCATCAATGACTATATCATTAGTATGAGCGGGTATTGGCTTATTATTAGTTCTAAATAATATGAAATTGGTCTTGGAGAGATTAAGTGACAACTTATTTGCTTTGAACCAGTTACTTGCAGCCTTTAATTCTTCATTAGCTAACTCAAATAATTGGTCGTAAGAGGCATGGGAAAGGAAAACATTAGTATCATCAGCAAACAGGATATAATGTAGTAAAGAAGAAGAGTTAGGCAAGTCATTTAAATATATTATAAAAAGAAGGGGACCAAGAATGGAGCCCTGGGGAACTCCAAATCGGATGGGTAAGAAGTCAGATAGTGAGTTATTACATAAAACTTGTTGTTGGCGAGAAGTTAGATAGCTTGCAAACCAATTCAGAGCAGTACCCCTAACCCCATAATGTTTAAGTTTAGCCAATAGTATCTTATGGTCGACCGTATCAAAGGCCTTTGCTAGGTCGAGGAAGATGCCTAATGAAAATTGTTTATTATCAATAGCAGCTGAAATTTTATCTTGAATATCAAGTAAGGACATAGAAGTTGAGTGAGCCGGTTGGAACCCATGTTGCAGAGGGTACAAGATATTCTTTTGTTTAATATAAGAGAATAATCGGTCATATAAAACTCTTTCATAAAATTTGGAAAAGAAGGGTAGTATGGAGATGGGTCTGTAATTAGAGACTTCAGATTTAGTGCCTTGTTTATATATTGGTAGTACCCTGGCCGTTTTGATTGCCATTGGTACTATGCCTTTTCTTAGAGAGCAATTAATTACTTCGGAAAGTGGGCCAGCCAACAGGTCAATTACTTGGGATGTTATGAAGGGGTCTATATCATCAAAACCAGAACTGTGGGTAGTTTTAAGGGTTTTATTTATGTTAAGTACTTCATAGGGATTAGTTGGAAGTAGTCACGCTTGTAAACGGATTGTGCAAATGAAAACTAAGTCAAGCATGCTGAACGTCCAGCGTGTTCAAGAATACATGTAGGTCTAAGTTATTGGTTATAGAGCCATAACTTTAGTAGTCTACGTGTCAAAACAGGATCATAAAGTGGCCTTTGTGCTTAAATCTTTACCTAGGTGGTCTCTTTTTCTCAGTAGGCTACAAAAGACCGCGAAATTTGTAGTTGACCCCTCGACGAGGATCGAAGTCGGTTGTCCCTCATCCGAATGCAGAATTATTCATAAATGCCTATATAAATAAGCTGGAAGATCCTGCGTGGCCGAGTGGGTTGTAGCCCGCTCGCCACGCCGGCGGCCCGGGTTCGATTCCCGGTCAGAGATTAATTTCTCGGATCTTTACTGCGGGTGACTCGGTCGCAATATAAAGGTGGAGTGTGAGGTTGTACTCTGCCTCCGACTGTAAAGGCCCTTTGGCCATACACGGTCGTTAAACTACTTTCCTAGGCAGATTTCCACCACTCCGCTTATGTGGCCGCTGTAGAAGTCTCGAGATTCTGATTAACACTCGAGCATTGCCAAGTCATTTAGCCTACAGCATGGTCGCTTTCCTAATTTGCTCTTTCAAGATGGCGACTAATAGGCCCCCTAATATATTTTATTTAGTTTTTTTCTATAATCTACATTTCCAGCAGCCTTTTGCTCTAAGTTTAAGTATATAATTTCGGGTACATCAATTATTTGTAGCGTCTGCAAAATGCTTGAAAGTTTGAAGCCTCCCCCAAGCGATTGGTTGGAAATTAAGAATCCCAGCAGAGTCAAATTCTGTGTCGACATTCAGCTCTGCTATAATTGCGACCCTAGTGAATAAAGCTGTAATTTAGTACACAGCGTCACGGGGAAAGATGTATGGTAGCCTAATACCGATTTAAACAACAGTGATTTCGCAAACCAGCAAAATGTAGGCCTAGCCTATAAATATACCGGTATATTATGTTCAAAATGTGTGAGTGCATTTGAATATGCCTCTTCTGGTGCAGAAAAGAAAACGAAGTCAAATCGAGATCTCAATGATTTGTGGAAGCGAGAAACCTGATTAAAGATTGATCTAGGCCTAGGAACGTAATCGATCTATGCCTTTGTCACGCCCTTGTGCATTGGACACCGACGCTATTCCGCGGTCATTAGGCCTAATTATTAGCAATAAAAATTATTATTATTACAATAGGCTAGGCCTACTGCTTGAATCTTGAAGAGTGGGACTTTTTGATTAGATTTGAAAATTATTCACATCAACGTATGAAACCAGCTTAAATGCAATCGCGAATATTTCTACATATAGCCTAGCCTATCCTACCGATGATACCGATAATAATAATGTGATCTTTGAATAGAAGCCATTGAGGCTCAGAACAACGATTTGCTATCTTTCTGTGCCCTTGAAGTAAGTAAGTCAACAGATTCAATGTGCAAAAAGTCGACTTGACCTAATAGCTTCGTCGAATATAAGGTAAGCTTATATAGGCTACCTCTGCAGTGACCTCTGAAACAATATCACCTCTTCGATCATCGTCCACTTTTCTAATCAACAGTGTTGTTAGCCATAATTAATCAGATGGACATCCGTGCGTCATAGACCTTAACGATATTCTTGAAGATGCCTCTCAGCCGAATTTTAGGTTGAATGAAGAGCAGTAGGCCTACTGTGCTGTACATAATTTATCAATATCTACACTGTGTCACACCAAAGTCAGATTTTGCATCTATTCGGTTGTGCGTATACATGGGCTGGTGTCCAAAATGATTGCCGATTTCAAGACCGTAGCCTATTTGAGGGGGTTGTTTGGGGTGTTTGAACACCCTCCCCTCACATGAAATATTGTAAACATTAAATAATGCATTTGCTAACACACGATGTAGGAACTAAAGGAGATTTAATTATTATGAAACTCTTGTTTCTATGTGAAATTTTACAATAGAGTAGATCACGCTGATGATCTAACCGTAATGGTGACGTGGAAACTGCATGATGAAGTTCTGAGTAATTTTTTCATTTGAGTATAACACCACCGAAACAAAAATCCTGGCTACGGCCTTGGCCCACAATTTGATGGATGGATCCGATTTGACAAGGGTCTATGACAACAGAGGCCGTCACCCTGGACATAAATTTACTTGGCATATTACAGCACTTAATGAGCAATTATAATTTCATTCTGTTGAATAGTTTTCGTGTAGGCTATTATAATAGGCCTGATATCATTCGTGGACAAGTCGTCCGCGCGCATTTTGTATCTGTCATCATCTATTATAGCCTATATCTGCGACGTAGCCTATCTTCTGCACTTTACAAGCGGCTGGTCTCAATACAAGTCTCAACGCTAAACCTTAGAGCAGGATATAGGCCTACATCGATGTAGAACTTTGGAGTTTGCAATCACAGTAACAACACTTAAGATTCTGGGCTCAGGCCGCCACTGGAAAAACATCTCTAAGATTTAATTCCCCCAATTTGGCATAACGCAGTTAATTTCTGAACCCATGCAAAGACATTCTGACAAATTTCCGAGCGGCTGAGTAGGCCTAGATTAATTTCTTAGCTCTCAAACATGTTGGGGCTGGAGTTAATGATTGCATGCAGGTGACGTCACGTCGGTGTTGGCGGTATCGAAACACCTTCTGTCTCAAGCTCTTTCCAGTCGTAACCTGTTCATACTCAACTAACTCAAGTTCAATCACATAAAGTTATGTAGCGCCCCTTCAAGATAGGGGGCTATATAAATTGGGTGCAATGCAAGGACAGTTTATATAGCCTATAAGCCTAGAGTTCTTGGTTACAATACATGTTTAGGCAGGCAGGTTCAAATATGTATGCAAATTCATGACAACATCACCTGGGAGGAGCCTTCCGTTATTTATGAAGTCTCTCTTCTGGGGTAGTCATCACTAAAACTGTCACTGATTGCAAACACTGCATCAATGTATTATGATGCAGCCGTTATAACTTAATATGCAAGAGGCCCATAAAGTTATAAAGGGACCTAACAGAACTACATAATTAGCAACACAAGTAATTGTAGGGACTGTTATACTATAACAATGCGCCTAACTAGTAACTAGCCTATTGGTCTACATGCTATATTAGCATATAAAAAGATTATAGAGTGAATAATAAAGTCTTCTTCTAGTTCTCTGCCCCAAGGCAGGTTTGGCTGTCCAGTGTCGCCACTCTTCCCTCCGCTGGGCCTTCTCCTTTAATCAATAATAAAGTATGTGAGTATTATTAATAGATTTGTTTTTTCTTGAACAAACGCGAACTCGTTTAGTCTTGTGAGAAACACCGAGAGGCACTTGAGTACCGCTCAACAGTCTTTTGAAATGTTGAATTAACTGGCTTAGGACCTGTCAACTCCGGCGGTCATGTTTGTATTGCAATAATAGTTACAATACAATAGCCTACACAATACAATTTATTATTTATAACACGCTTTAACAAGACAAGTCTTGCACAAAAGCGCGTGGCCTATGATATTAACAGTCGCTACAGCAAACAAAGTAATTAGCCTATAGTTATCAAGGAGTTTGAGCAAATAGGGCGTAGGCCAAATAGCTTAGCTAAGACAAGTCGTTGTTAAATGAGATTATATATTATAATAAACCGGCAAAAATATCGCAGACATTTTCAAACTGCAATGGGCCAACATCGTGCGGCGGCAAAACCAGCATCATGACTTTTTAAACGTGCAGTTGTACACAAAATGTGCAATTCTAAATGGATTTGTGCAGTTGTAGAAGCACTTCTATATAGGCCTACAGTTATAACTATAGCGTAAAAGGTCATTGTCCTCCGATTGGAAGTAATTTGCCATGGAGGATGGGAAAGGAAAGAAGGGGTTGTGCAGTTGTAAAAATTCCTTTAAACCAGCCCTGGCCAGCATGAACTGGGTCAAAACTAGCCTCATCTTCCACGTTAACTGCGTTTCCGCTATTAAAAACTGTCCAAACACTTGAAGTGACTTTATAGGGTAGGCCTATAATATAGGCCTAATTATTTCTACATTGCAATCATAGGCGTGACTTTCTATTGTGACGGTGGTGTCCAGTCACCACCACTTTTAAAAGTGGTAGTGATAGTCACCACCACTTTTTGGTCCAACAAATAAATATTTGTTAGAAACATGAAAGCACTTGGCTGTCTAACATATCAAGGTCATTCATGGGTAACATTGCAATGGCGCCAATGCTGATACAGGCCTTCAGAATGTTTTCACTGTTTACTGACCACAGCCATGCCTTAAATCCTGAGGAGGGAAGAGCAGGAAATCCCCTTCCACTTTAAATTTCGGGATGGAACGTGAAGCAATTCCTCCCACAAATCGTTATGACTCCGAGGCAGTGGCATGCTCACACAGCCTTTTGGAATCGTAATTGCAATCAAAATAGCATTGAAGGGATTCCGTACCGGTGTCACGGAATATTCTATTCCTCCCCCGTTGAAGCTATCCGGGGGGGGGGTGAATTAATCTATTTCCCGGATAGAATAATTATATCGGCATAGACTATACGGGGGATAAACCATTCTAGATCTATCCCTGTTTTTGAAAAATGCGCTTAATTGAAAAAATTTACTTTGCATGCCTAATCAAAATTTAAAGTGACTCTAATTGTTTTAAGTGTCCTAAGCAATGTTCAGAGTAAGGCAACTCGAATTTATTTATTGACTCTAAGTGTTCTTAAGTGTTATAAATGTTCTAAGAGCAAACGAAATTATCTAGTGGCAATAAACATAACTGTTAGTGCCATATTTCAAAATAAAGCAGGAAGAAGTTAATTTGCAAAAGCAAATACACGCGGAAGCGGCGGAAGTAGCTTTTAAAACGTCTTTTCATCTGTGGGGGAATACGATTAATGCGTGGTATAGGCTACTCGATTTCGTGACACCGGCAAAAGTTGGCTCAGACTTTAGGAAAGGGTCAGCAAGAATAGAATAGGAAAAATCTGGATAAAATTTGTAAAAGAATATTTGTAAAATTTATAAAAAAATATTAGGCCTAATAAATTTTGCTGAAACCGAGAGACGACAGCGTAGAAATAGGATGAGCATGGGTAGACATTAAATAACTCTGCTCTATGCCAAGTGGGTAACTCCGGGAACAGATTCAAGTCACACTAGGACAAGGTGACAACTCGGGTGTCAAACCCGGTAAGTCGTTGATCAGGAAATCTTGATGGGTGTATCTTCAATTAATTGTCCAGCCGTTTATCAGACCACACCGTCCCCACGGTCGCCTTGAAGGTGGCTGCGCAAATTCTTTCTACAAATACATTGTTAATTATGTTTTCGCCCATAGAGATGTTGTCTTGCCAGTTACTGTAGGGCAGTGTAGGCTATAATAAATGTCTGTGCAAACGTAAATTCCCAAATTTTCTCATCGAGACAAAAATCAGAGCTAAAGAGACGAGTTTTTTCATCGGCGCTATGGCCACAAAGCGATTCGCTACTGAACCAACAGCTTCAAGAATGCCTGAATATACATGTAGCACTTGAACGGCTTTGCATCATGTGTATTGTGTAGCCTGTGCGCTGCAGAGTTTGTTTACGTTGTTTGTGTAGATCTTCTGCCAATGATTGTTTAACACACACACACGCTGTTCTTCAGACATAAGATGATCGGATACCGGTTAAGCAAAGATATCGATCGAAATCGATTTAAGTCTATGTGCCAATCTGAAGTAATCGCTCGATTGAACACACTCTCACCCACACACCTACACACACAACACACAAATAGCCTACATACACACACACACACAAACGCACGCCCATACAAGCATTCACTCACACGCACGCACACACACATGCACACGCATAGGCTACATTCACAGTTGCACACACATCACACAATTCACACATGCACACAGCACACACGAACACTCAATTCTGTAAACAGCATAGGCCTATATACCGGCAGTAAGCGAAATATGACCCTAATCTCATGCTCGTGCCAAGCTCACAGCGCAATAATTGTTATCAAATTCCTGATTGTATCTACCGAGTGACTTCTGTGGGGTTCAGTGATGCGGCTGTTAGTTTAAGAATAATTGCACAGATGCTTTTTAAAGCGGATCTAATCACTTTCTTTTAAAATTTACTTATCATGTTTGTTTATTGAACACCGGCTGTTGCATCATAATTAGCCTACATTTGACTAGATAAGTCTTGTAACGATGCGTTAACACTTTGCTGCACACCGTAGCACACGGTGTCATGGGCGGAGTTTATTAAGGGCCAGAGCCCCCAAGAAGGCTCAGATTCAGCCTTATTACCGTGAAAATGGTATCTTTTCGGGGGTAGCACCTCCCAAGATGGCCAATGGCAGACTTGTAAATAGTTTGGGGGGGGGAATGACTCTTTTCACGAACAAAACACTGCAAACGAACGACTAAAGAAGGTCATCAACTTTTTTGCTCGGGAAAAATGGTAGTATTTTCTGAGATTTCAACCCAACAACTAAAAAAACCACGTCTCCGCCCCAACAAAACCCAAGTTCTCTTTCACCCCCCCCCCAAGAGCGGAAACCAAACTCCGCCCATGCACAGTGTACAAGATTGAAATACGCTGGTTGATGTTAGGCTGCGGAGAAGAATGACCACTGAAGCACTGAACAGATTTGTGAGAAGTGAGAGGCAGAATGATTATGAAAGACTATGTAAGACATGTATATCAATTACACAGTAGGCCTAACTCAATATAATGCATAGTTGTAAAAAACTTTTTTTTCGTTTTTTATTCTCTCCCAAAAAACGTCGTTTTTTCGTTTTTTATTTTTCCCATCGTTTTTTTATCGATTTTTATTTTTTTTAAACTTTATTTATTCATTTACTTTCTGTAATTATTTTCCTTAATTTTATTTTTTTCTGATATTTATTATATTTTTTGCGAACTCTCAAGGATTCAGCTAACTAAAGTCATTAGGCCTATTTCATCGTTTAACATCATCATTTAAGAGATAGCCTGCGTGTAATAGGGTCCTAATCAAGGTTTTCAAGGTTAAAATGTGGTTTTAGATGTAGCGAAGTCAAATTATTTTCCGTGTCCGTTTTTTATCGTTTTTTGTCGTTTTTTTTATTATTTTGAATAAAACGACGTTTTTTCCCGTTTTTTATTCCGTTTCCATCGTTTTTTACATCTATGATATAATGCAATCTAACTGAAAGCACGTGATTCACTGCGATCGCTGTTCCTTCCGTTGTAGGCAGTCAGTTGATAATTATGATAATATGATTTAATCCCTTCAATCTTTTTTAGATTCAAGTTCCTGATATCAATTACTTCTTAAATTCTATTGCAACTATCGCCTATAGAAATATCATTTCCATGCCACCAAGTGTATGATTTTAACTCTGTTCCGTACAACCCGATTGCCATTTTAGTCACTTCGGTGACTTCACTAGCAATTTGGAGAAATAAAATTATATAACTTACAAAAGACTATAATACAATCAATCAGTAGACCTGTCTTTAAATATACTTTTGGTTGACTGTCTGCTTGGAGTAGAGTCCATGAGCGTAAAAAACCACCTAATAAGCTTATTTATTGTCCCTTTCTGGATGACCCTTTCTGAGTGTTCACCGTTTACTTTATACAATCAAGGTGTCCTGCGAACATTAATTTTTATTTATGTGTAGGGCCTACTGTGTAGCCTAGTATTTTTCTTTGCAGTATACGTTGGTTTTGTTTTGTTTGTCTTGTTCATTCTCAGAATAAACTGATTTGATTTGATTTGATTTGATTTGATTGTCTGATCGAATTGCTTTTAAAACAGTCATAAAAATTTGCGAGAAGTATAGGCCTACTGTTGTGAATTTTTTTCATCGTTAATGTGCTTAAACTTCTATAGCAAGTAAGTACGCTGAAAGGCTTGAAGCGCATTATAGTTGTTAGCTAAATTGTCTTGATGTAATAATAGCTTGCAGGTGCTCTTGAAAGAATTGCATTGATCACCATAAAAGTAGCCTGTTACGTTGGCTCTTGAGAACGCTAAGATGGGCATGGTCTCCATGCGATGAGAGTAGGGAGGGAGAGGTGGCATGCAGTGGGCTGTGCACGCTCGTAACAGCCTCTGCTCGTGACACTATATGCGCCGATAAAGAGCCACGGCGACTTAATGACCTGTGTGCCTCATTCTTCGATTCAACGCTGAAACAACGCATGCTTTCAAACTTTGGACTCCTAACTGAGTATAGGCTGCAGTAGAAATAGCCTACTTTTGCTTCGATCCGGCTGTGTCCATGTGTTTTCATGTATGATGAAAAATATCATATAAGGCAATAGATGTGGCATAGTGTTTCACTTGTTATACATAAGTGTATGTATTTGGCATATTAGAAGCGCCGACAACGACGATGACGATGATGATGGTGGTGATAATGAATTAATAGTGTCGAAAATAATGAAAATTGTAGCAATTATTCCATATAATCGGGAATGCTGTTGAGCTTAAAGCTCCAAGAATACTATAACACAACACCACCACTAACAATCATGATAAATGTTGCAAAATAAACTGTGATAAAAACGATAATAGGCCTAGCAGCAATAACGATAATAACAATAACGTTGTAATAATTTTTATTGTCATCATTACAATGCTAGCACTAGCAACACCTTCCACAAGCACTTGAATCATTTTGTTGAACATCAGCTATTATTAATTTCCTATAATTATCATCATCATCATCATCATCATCATCATCATCATCATCATCACCACCATCATCATCATCATCATCATCATCATCATCATCATCATCATCATCATCATCATCGTCGTCGTCGTCGTCGTCGTCATCATCATCACCACCACCACCACCATCATCATCATCGTCATCATTATTATCGTTACCATGCACTGTCATTAGCTAAACTTTATCGTGCGGCTCTTCATGTAGGACATTGTGACAATATTATCTGAATGCTTACGCAATGCATGCTGAATCATTGCTAGTGTTTAGTCACACGGGACATATCGAGGTCACAGCTGTTGTTCAGCTGGTACGCCCAGAAGGCGGACACAGCCAAACGCACAGACATGCAACTTGCTTATAACTTATTGCATCATCATCATCATCATCATCATCATCATCATCATCATCATCATCATCATCATCATCATCATATATCATTACCATGCACTGTCATTAACAATAACTTATTGCATCAACATCATCATCATCATCTTCTTCTTCTTCATCATCACCATCATCAGCGGCGTCATTATCATCAGCTGCGTCATGAATAGATTGAAGCTATTGCATTACTTAGCATGCTTAAGTGCAAATAAAGAACGTGGCATGCAGTGAGATACGACGTGATATATACAATACAATAATAATACAATACAACTGAAATTTATTAATGCCCTCATTACAAAGCTCAGAGCCTCAGAAGTGCACATTGAAGTGCGGTGGCAATTAAAACTATCTATACTTTATAAGTAGACACAAAGAAGAAGTTTTCAGTTTAGAGCGAAAGACAGTCTCGCTAGGCGAGTTACGAACATAAGGAGGCAGAGAGTTTCAGATTAAGGGACCAGCAAATGTGAAAGAACACCGGCCAAAAACTAGATGTGTACTAGGAACAGGAACTACACACTTTCCAGCAGATGCTGATCGAAGAGAAGAGCGACCTTTAATAGAGTTACAAGATGTGATCATAGAAGTTAAGTAGGATGGCAGGTGATCACTGCATGCTTTGTACATGAGGTGTGCCAGCTTGAAGCGAATACGCTCACATACAGGAAGCCAGTGTAAAGAGCGAGGAGCTGGTGTGATGTGGTCTCGGCAAGAGAGTCCAAGACACAGTCTTGCAGCTTGATGAAGTATTCTAGTTAGAGGAAGAAGTGTGCATATAGGGAGACCGTAATAAAGTACCGAGTTACAGTAGTCAAGTTGCGTAAGAATAAGGCAGTGAATCAGTGTTTTCAGTGATGCTGAGTCAAGAGTAGAGCGGAGCTGTCCGATTCTCCTTAGATGAAACAAACATGCCCGAGAGATGGCTGCTATCTGAGGTTTGAGGGAAAGTGCTGAGTCAAGGATGACTCCAAGATCCCGCACAATAGACGAAGGAGAAAGTAGAGAAGAGGAAGTGCATAGCGAGAGTTCAGCACACTATAGAAGCTTAGAAGAACGATCAAACCAAATTAGCTCAGATTTGCCAGGGTTAAGTTTAAGGCGCATGGACAGACTCCAAAGTATGATGTCATCAATGCAGGCTCGAAGTCTCTTTGTAGCATCTGCAACGTCATTTAAGCGCCGAGTTGCGTATCATTAGCATGGAGGTGGATTTCTATGCCATGGCGAGAGGTAATGGCTGACAGTGCAGAGGTAGGCCTATAGAGAATGAACAGTTGTGGCCCAGAACAGAGCCTTGTGGAACACCAAAGAGCAAAGATGCAGGCCTAATGAATGATGTGAGGAAGTTTATGCGAACATACTGAGTGCGGTTAGAGAGGGGAGACAGAAACCAGTTGAAGATAGTGCCAGAGATACCAAAGGAATTTTGCAAGACTTTAAGCAGGATGCAGTGCTCAGCACAGTCAAAAGCAGCAGATAAGTCAAGGAGTATTAAAGCAGTCACATATCCTTTATCAGCAGCAAGGACAAGGTTATTGTAGACATTCAGGACGGCAGTTTCTGGGGAGTGGAATTGCCTGAATCCCGACTGAAGAGGTGGAAGCAGATTATTTGCAGACAGGTAAGAACAGAGCTGAGTGTGAACTATTATCTCTATCATTGTGGATAGGAAGGAGACATAGTTAGAACAGAGAGTTGAATCAAGGCCACTTGTATGTATGATTCAACATGATATGACATAACATGACATGAAAAGATGGGATGCGACAAGAAAGGCTGGAGAAAGACTATAATTATATTTTAAAAATATAGGACATGAAGGATAGAATGCAAAAATGACAGGACGGAAAGGATAATATTGATGAGATGGTGAATGCAATGCATCGTGGACTTATACCAAGGAGATCGAAAACTATTTAGATACCCACGATAGAATTAGACTGAAAAGAATTAGCATGAGATGAATAAATAGAGGATAGAACTGATTTCGGTAATAATATCATCTGGTTTCAACTGCCATTGTCGTCATAAGAGGCCGTCGAACGTTGCAATAAACAAACACTTTATGCTTATTTGCAAAAATAAAACGACCCTTAATCAAGCGACTTCTGCAGTGCTCTGATGGTTTGCAGGACTCGTCTGCTCCATAATAAATAAATAATTATTATTATTAATTATGCCTATCAGTCTAACCTTTAAGTAAATCTCTATATTTGGTCCAATGACGGGACGGGCCTTTAAATTTCGACGACCCTCTGGTCCTTGATATCTGTATCATACAGAGGGCGGTAGTTACTGCTATCGTCAAGACCAGAATAACACCGAAGGGAACAAGCACGTAGCACCAATTATAGAAGAAATGTATAAACTTGGCATCCCAACTGTGCCACGAATTCCCCACCAGATGGCCGAGAATATCGGCTGCGAGTTCTTCCTTCGGGATGATTCCTATCTGCCCGTGCTGTGCTCTGCTTATGTACTCGTCCAAGCGGTACGTCAGATACATTGGTCCGGTGCTGAATATCACCGTAGCGTACGGTACGACGTACCAGCGATCGGAATCGGCCAGATTCTCGACAACGTACCTCCAGAGCGGATGGTTGGCCACTGAACACATGAATCCGTTTGTGACGCCGGTCGGAGTTGTCCCAGCCAACACAACATCGAAGTTGGCGTAGTTCGAGAGTCCCACTTCGAGTGAGACCTTGCAGGTGTAGTCAAGATCAAGGTAGACTCCACCGTAGCTGAGCAGAAGGAAGTACCGAGCGGCATCGACGCGTTGGATCGGGTAAGTGTACTGACGATACGTGTCCAGAAACCACGGATACTCCGTCGACAGGAAGTCCTCGAGTTCCGCGTCCGTCCAGTGGCAGTATCCAAAGTCCGGGTTGTTTCCCTTACAGCTCGTCACGCCTTCCTCCCAGCGTTCTGGAACCGTCGTATCTCTCCAAGTCCGATGGATCAGCTTCGGGCAGATAAGCTTCCCTCTGCGGAGTGCTTTCGGTAATTGAGACACGTCAAACGTACGTTTCGGGGCAGCAGAGTCGTCCTCCATCGCGTAGGAACAGTTCTTTTGGTAGATCCGCCGATTCAGATCGGAGGTCGGCTGTCCTCGGCGTACCCGATCTGAGTTGAGGTTCGATGTTTTAGAGGTAGGTCCATCTAGCATCCGATATATGGTCATAAGCAGCAGAAACACAACGACAGCGACAAGTGCCAAACAACTTTTTCGACTCGTCAATAACTTTCTTCTACACTCACCAAAACAAAAATCAGGTTTCATGACGTGGAACGAATCGCCTCACAATAGCTCTTTATAACAACGCTTTACGATTTAATCCTAAAGTAAATAATCCACAAAATTGCGTTGAAACCATTAGCATCAGATTTCGTGACTAGCGCAGAATAGGTTTGCTCGGTAGTTACTCGGTAGTTGGTCGGAGGTCGGGAACTGGAAATCCCGTCGTTGCAGATGTTCATTCCCCGCCGGCAATAAGACTTAGGCCTATATTTCTATTTTACTATTAATTACAACTTGAATTGTACAATGTAGGCTACACGTGATTACAAAATAATACACGTGACGACGACGACAGTGAAAATCTGGTCATAAATTTTCATTTCTTGAGGTTGTCAACTTAATACGCCAACCGCTAACACTAAACTCTCGACCTGCATATGCTGCAAATAACCTAATCGTATCTCTTATCTTCTTGCGGCCGCTACCTGTTATCGCATTGTTCGTACGTACGTAATCTTGAAATGAACCGACTTTGACCACGATTCATGTCTCGTCGAAGGCGAATTCAATCAATCAACCGCCGCCTCTCGTTCGGCTCAATTTTAGCTTAGCAAACAAAAGCCATTACCGACTCGAGGCCAGGCAATCAGTAGACTCTGTCACGAGTCTCACGACAGAGTCTATGATCTAATGATTGAGTATAGGCTGTTTTCTCTTTGTGTAAACTTATATTCGTAGGCGCCACAAAGGCTGAGAAATGGGGAAACATCTGTAAGAATAATTATTAGGTGTAAAAAACCATCTAAAACAAATCTTGAGAGCAAATCGTCAAAATATTCGGCAAATGGATTTTTTATTAATTTAGGTCTACTTTCAAATTCTGAATATTCTGCAGACTTTTTTACGTGTAGTTGTACAGTAGGCTACACAAAAGGTGCAGTTCTAAATGGATTTGTGCAGATGCAGAAGCACTTCTGTGGGCCTATACAGTTAAAACTATCAAAAAATGGTCATTGCCCTCGGATTGGACCCAGTATTCGTTCCTAGAGTTATTTATTTATGTCGCCGTTTTACTTGTGAGATTTGATCGGTGTTCTGCAGGACTTTTTATTGTGCAATTCCTGACAGAATGCGCAGTTTTAAATGGATTTGTGTAGTTGTAAAAGCACTTCTGTGCAATTAGAAATAGCAAAAAGAACCGCAATATTAATGACACCCTACGACATTCATACATGGCGGAAACCTAGGGGGCAGGGGACGGTCTCCCCAACGGAGGACGGCCCCTGCATTTGCCCCCCACCCCAATCGTTGATCGTCACGACTAAAAAAGGTCATCAACTTTTTGGGCGGTGAAAATAGGAAATTTTCTTGAGTTTTTGGCCAGATGACAAAAAAATCTGGCGTCTTTCCTTCGGCCACTCGTTCGTCCCCCCCCAAGTCTCCGCCCAGGTTTCCGCCCATGCATTCATAGTCTGAGGAATAAACAAGATGTAGGCATATAGGCCCCTAGGTCTACTAAAAAAAAGGTCTTCGGAA
Organism: Lumbricus rubellus; assembly: GCA_945859605.1. NCBI lineage: Eukaryota > Metazoa > Annelida > Clitellata > Crassiclitellata > Lumbricidae > Lumbricus > Lumbricus rubellus. The sequence goes on along the minus strand of OX243812.1, from coordinate 29,468,296 downwards.
GTGAAAAGCAAAAAAGTCATCAGAAACACCAAAACGGAAACGTTAGCATTGAGGACGGGAAAGCAAAATGGACGTTGTACAGTTGTAAAATTTCTTTAAAAAAGACCTGGTGTTCGAGCGTTCGTTGCCTATTATATTTTTTGCGTAAACGTGGGCTCTTAAAATCAATGAGTTTCCGGTTCACTTTTCACAGCGTCAAACTTCACTTGGAAGTGGCAAGAAAGTCCAAGATTTGATGGGGACCGTTATACTGTGATCGAACTTTACAAAATTTTAACGGCTTAGGCCCAAAGAATATCGTCCGATACACGAATTCAGTGACAAAGTGATACCCAGACTTGTACCATACATACATACATACTTGCATATACACATGCAGCCATACACACACAGAATGCTTGCATCTAGGCTACATAGGCCTAGTGCATACAGACATTCATACATACACATTACATACAGACATGCATGCAAAAGTAGGCCAACACAAGTTAGATAATCTTAGTTTTCTGCATACTTTTGACTTTTTTGCTTGTAAAGAGTTTGATCATAGAAGATAAAATTTATATCGGACATTTCTATGACTTTGTAACCATGGGAGAAAGATTAGCATACAGCCGCGCACATGCGCACAGACAGTAAATAAACGTCAGAGACCCTTGACAACCAACGCATACTAATAATATTGAAACTGTGTCTTGAGTGTGTATTAGTACTCGATAGACGATTGGTCGTCGAAGGTCTCGACTAAGCTCTTGATCTTTCATCCACATTTGCATACTGCAGGTCTATTCATTCTGTCTGACTGGCAATCGTTTTCACTGATAGGCCTACCTGTATATGCTATACAGGGCTGTATGATGCTGCTCGTATATTATATTATATGTATTGTTACTTATTAATAATAATGTTATTATTATTATTATTATTATTATTATTATTATTATTATTATTATTGACAATCTATAGCATAAGCCAGGAAAATCGAAGAAAAACAAGTGGCGTTTTCGCGCTGGAAGCTCATATTCCGAGAGTCTTTACAATTACAAGTCTCATGTGTTGCATCGGTCAGCATTCGTCCTAATGCTAACACAAAATCCAGTCCTTCTGCTCTCAAAGAATCGCTGAACTCCAATGCCACCGCCACAAAAAGCGAAATTATTTTCACACCCATAACGTCCCTCTAAAATTCCCTTGTTTAAAACAGTGTCATTGTTCTTGCGTGTGTAGATGCAACCTTTTAACGAATTACGACATGCGCTGGGTTACGGCGCCATAGAAATTGTCTTTCTTTATTATTACTATTATCTATTGTCCGTAGCATTCAGTGTTACGCTACATTGTGCTACAGTTAATGTAGGCCTACACACTGTACCCAGTACGAAGTATACAACTCTGCACCATATGCCATGGATTTCCTTGTGAACTGCTCGTTAGTCGTCCCGATAGGCCCTAATAATATAACGCTCCGGTAAAGTGTCCCCTGTTCTAAATCAAAATTTAAAAATCAAATCATTTATTTGGCAACAACAACCAAGAACAAATCAAATCAAGCATCAAAGAAAACAAAGTTGACAAATGTAATAAAGCAGTAGGCCTACTTAAACTACTATCGCCGTCTGTCGGCTCGTTCTAGCAATCATCGTCTGTTAAACTGTCGCCGTTCTAGTGTCGTTCGTTCAAGGACCATCGTTGAAATGTTCGTAGGCTACACCACAAGAGCATGTGTGCGGGTGATTGTCGCATACTGAGATCTGGCCAAAGTTCAAGTTTGAGGCCCCCTCCCCTTCCAAGATCGGACACCAAACTCCGCCCATGCCTGGCCGCCGGTTTGCGGTCTCACCTGCACAACGCCGAACATGCGTCAGACACCCAATTAAGAGAGGCATCAAATCAATCCAAAAAAACTAAATTTTATTTTGCAACCAAAGTATGCATGAAAGGTTTACACATCTTGCACATTGGTTACAAAAAAGAAGGCCCTAGCCCCTAGAGGTCTTCCGCATGACCACAGGATTAGTATCGCGCTCGACGCGCTGTCTGGCCGCTTGCCGTCTTCTCTGGTAATGCCCAACGGTTCTTTCAGAGATGGGATGTTTGCTTTGTCTAAATATCGCCATATGATAACATTGATCAGCAAGTTGTGCGACTTGTGTCGTTGTCGTTGCCAGCGTTTTCTCTGAAGACCGTGGATGATAACCAGATCAACAAAATACCTCATGACACAGGCAGTCAGGCACCTTACCTCAATAAGCTGAACATGAAGGACGACCAGTTGACTTCATTACCTCTTGATACAGGAAGCTGGTTGAACATGGTCGAGTTAAACCTTTGTACTTATAGGCTGACTAGGACACCTACATGATGACGTAGACAAACTCTAGAAGCTAGAGATCTTTATACTGTGCAACAATCAACAAGCAGCAATGACGCTATGGGGCCGTCTATAAAGTACGTCACGCTATTTTTGACCATTTTTGATCCCCCCTCCCCCTGTCACAAACTGTCACAAATCTCGAACCCCCCCTAAAGTACGTCACACTTTCGATTTTTTTTAACATTAACAGCGCAAGGCTATACATAGCGCCTAAAACAAGGCTTCGCAACAGCATTACTAGCGCTCCTAGCGAGAGGAATCGTGAACAACACATTCAGGGATATGCATTTCATGCTATTTTGACATAAAACTAATTCAAATGTTTCACAAAATCTTTGAAAAGTATTCTTAAAGCTATTAAATTCTACAAAAAAATATAAAAAGAATTAGAAATATTTTTTTCAAAAAATAAATGTTTGACGTCACACATGGCCGGACCCCCTCCCCCTGTCACAAACTGTCACACTTTCTTAGACCCCCCCTGAAGCGTGACGTACTTTAGTTATGAACAGCAAACAGAGAGATTTCAAGACTCTTTGGCTCAGTATAGGCCTACAAAGGCTACCATAATTATGAATGCCTAAAAGACTTAGCGTCGTTGAATCCGCCAATGAAAAAATTGGCGGAACCTTCTCAACGACCGGCCAAGAGACGATTAAAGGCAAATACCTATAATAGAGCTTCGTGGCTATACTTGATAACTTACCTTCTGGCCGGAAAATTGCAGAACGTGTACCGTAAATGCAGTCGCTCGTAGACATTTCTCTGCTGCAACCGGTGCAAAAAGAAAGATCGCTGGTTGAGAGGCAGATGAACTGGCTTGTGCACATGTTGACCATAATTATTATATCCTATTTCTACTAACTATGAGCAACAAACTGGCCCAGTTAGCGACACCGGTAAGCGAGAGCAGCGGCATACGTCTGTTGGTTGCAACGGACTGCGGTTCAAGTCCCGGGCTGGAAGTTGACATTAATAGATTTAGATATCTCGGGCTAGCACGTGTTAGACGCGGTGGCGCAAGCTTCTGCGGAGCGACCTTGGGCAAGTTGCTTGCCCATGCATCATTGTCTGTGGGGAAGGCAACGGAAAACCACCTCACTCATCTCATCCCCAGGGGTGTAAAGCCTGCCTTCGGGCAGAGAACCATCATCATCATCATCATCATGAGCAACATGATCGGATATACGTATACCGATATCTTCATAAATATGTGATTGAACCTTTGATTGTTCAGAGGTCGGCTTCACAGCTTTTGTCCAACCTCTGAGAGAGAATAATCATCTCCGAGGCTGCCGGAACTGAGGTCCTGCGGTGTCACAATATAAAGTCTACCCCATGTAAAAAAGTCTCCCCTCGATATTAAGTCTCTCATATAGGCCTATAACATCCCGAAACAGAGTCTCCTCTGGCTGAAACTCTGTATTGGGTGGAGAATTTTAGGGAAGACTCAGTCATGCGACACCGGCCACACTAAGTCAATCAATATGTTGACGTTACAATGATGTAGACATATAACAATAATGTGATAATGCTGGCGGTGGTGATATTATCATTTGTAGTAGTAACGGCAGAGTAGCATTAGTAGCAGTAGCAGCAGTGGTAGCAGTTATAGTATCAGTAGTAGTAGTTGTTGTTGTTGCAGTAGTAGGAGTAGCATTAGGTTGATAGTAGTTGTTGTTGTTGTTATAGAAGTATAGTATGGTAGTAATAGCAGTAGTGATAATAAAAACAATGATGACTAGAACAATTCAAATAATTAATTACAATATGGTAATTAGTGTTATTTGTACAGCGTCCTATAAACACATGCTACGTGTAATTATCATTATATACATGTAGGTCGGAAATATGGTCAATGTATCCTAGAGACGAGTTTTGAGAGCACGAGTTTTATGATATTGTATACATAAGATTATATAATTAATTATAATAATTGCATCACATGCATATGCATATACATACATACATACATACACACATACATACATACATACATACATACATGCATACATGCATACATACATACAAAGGTTATAGGCCTGCAAGTCACACCCACACACACACACACACATATATATATATATATACTAGCTGAACCCGGCCACGCGTTGCTGTGGCTGAAAAGAGGCTCCACTCCCCCTCCCCCTCCCCCTCCCCCTCCCCCTCCCCCTCCCCCCCCCCCCCCCCCTCCCCTCCCCTCCCCCTCCCCCTCCCCTCCCCCTCCCCTCCCCTCCCCTCCCCCCCCCTCCCCTCCCCTCCCCTCCCCTCCCCTCCCCTCCCCTCCCCTCCCCTCCCCTCCCCTCCCCTCCCCCTCCCCCTCCCCCTCCCCCTCCCCCTCCCCCTCCCCCTCCCCCTCCCCCTCCCCCTCCCCCTCCCCCTCCCCCTCCCCCTCCCCCTCCCCCTCCCCCTCCCCCTCCCCCTCCCCCTCCCCCTCCCCCTCCCCCTCCCCCTCCCCCTCCCCCTCCCCCTCCCCCTCCCCCTCCCCCTCCCCCTCCCCCTCCCCCTCCCCCTCCCCCTCCCCCTCCCCCTCCCCCTCCCCCTCCCCCTCCCCCTCCCCCTCCCCCTCCCCTCCTTCTCCCCCTCCCCCTCCCCCTCCCCCTCCCCCTCCCCCTCCCCCTTCCTCCTCCTCCCTCCTCCTCCTCCTCCTCCTCCCCCTCCCCCCCCCCCCCTCCCCCCCTCCCCCTCCCCCCCCCTCCCCCCTCCTCCCCCCTCCTCCTCCTCCTCCCCCTCCCCCTCCCCCTCCCCCTCCCCCTCCCCCTCCCCTCCCCCTCCCCCTCCCCCTCCCCCCCCCCCCCCCCCTCCCCCTCCCCCTCCCCCTCCCCCTCCCCCTCCCCCTCCCCCTCCCCCTCCCCCTCCCCCTCCCCCTCCCCCTCCCCCTCCCCCTCCCCCTCCCTCCCCATCCTCTCCCCCTCCCCCTCCCCCTCCCCCTCCCCTTCTTCCTTCTCCCTCCCACTCCCCTTCCTCTCCCCCTTTCCCTTTCCCCTCCCCTTGACCTCCACCTCCCCTCCCCCTCCGCTCCCTCCCCACCGTCTTTGTCCCGCTCCCTCCGCTCCTTTCCTCCGTCGCAGCGTCCATTCCAAGCCCAAAAGCCGCTCTGGGAAAAGGCCTAAAAGCGGCCTCTTTGGTAAATTAATCGCGACTCGCTTATGACGTCACAGAACGCCACCTCATTTATGTTTCGTCTGCTGTGTTTGGAGACAGCGTTTAGCCGTGTGGGACGTGAGGAATTTGTAAATGGCGGACGAACGGATTGCAAAGTTCACTTTTTGTGGAAACGATTGGGTTTTTTGGGGTGAAAAAATCTTAAGACACGGTGCTATTTGAATGGAAGGTTTTGGTAAATTTTCACAACAATCGGTGCGTAGCTTTCGGCGTGGTAATGCGACGAACTATTGGAAAGTTTCATTTTTATTTATATAGATATATAGATATATACATGAGCACACAGTCATAATGCATAGGCCATTGGGGGCCTATTATACATGAACATATTTACTATGTGTGGTGTCGTAAGAGTTCATTACTGTTATTATTATCAACAACAAATAGTGTGCAAAAATACGATAAAGTTCAATGGAAAACCCGTCACGAAAGCCCCACGAAATTAGGCTACTTCCTAGCTGTGCCTCTCGCAGCCTCTGTGTGTCTATGATCGTTTTTTGCCACAGTATAGCTAGGCTGCATCCTGTTATATCAAGCTCAGCTGCAGATATCCACAAACAGTTCTGAAACAAAAACTAAACTACATAACCAAGTCTTAAATCATCGTTGCTGCGGAAATAGAAAAAAGTATTTTCAAATTAATTTTTTTAATGTAATGAGGTTGATTGGCCTATAGAGTAAAGACCTAGCACAAATAAAATTAGAACCTGAACTAAAATGTTCAGGTCCGAGTATGTAAAAAAGCTAGAATTAAAAAAAGATGTAGCATAATATGGACCTTCAGTAGGCCTAGTGTGAATTTAGTTATGGCGCAGATTAGACCGATATGTACACTGTACAGCAACCTAGCTGGAGTGAATTCCGACGCCTATTATAATCCTACACAAAGGGTCCATAGGCTACACAGCAATCCTGAAAAAAGACGGTCGGACTCGTCGGAGTAGTTTTGCTTCGAGCCAGAAATCTGAAGTTTCGCCACAGATTGTGCTTCTTAGAGACTGTCATATTCCACAAGAATTTTGTAGTCATCATAGTAATTAATTATCATTTACCTATTCTTCGCTAGTCTACAGTTCCGAAACAGCAGAACAGCGAAGAGTGACAGAAGACCGATTATATAGCGCCATCTGTAGCACTGAATCCAGACACGTCTCTTCATGCTGCTCCACGACGGCGATCCAGCCATGGATTGCGAGATGATTCCGTTGATCGTATCCAGTGGAATGGTTGTCACGCGACTTGAGTTCACCCATCTCAGACTTTCCGATGAGGATGAGTAGGTAGCGTGACAGTTCGTCAGGTGCATTCGACCTGTGCTGTACATGACGGTGTCGTAGGCAAGCCCGTACCATTTGTTCGAATTCGGTAGATTGTTTGTCACGTGGCTCCAGAACGCTTGTCTCGGCCGTGACAGAATGAAATCGTTGGCCAGACTACCTGCGGACGACGTCCTCTCGGCAAGGACGACATCGAAGAAGGAGAAACTGTCGATGAAGTGGCTGAACGGAAAGTTACAGTCAAGGTCAAGGTCAAGGTAGAGTCCTCCGAAGTGGTTTACAATGAAGTACCGTGCAGCGTCCAGACGTTGAGTACGGTATCGATAGCTGTTGTAGGTCGGAAGGAACTCCGGATATTCGCTGACGATCAACCTTTCCATGTCCGTGTCCGTCCAGTCGCATAGGTAATACCCGTGCACGTTTTTCTGGTGACAGGCGGACTGTCCGTCCGCCCATCCGTTCGGAGCAGGGTCCTCGGCTTTCCAGGTTCGGTGCAAAATTCGAGGAATTGGTTCGTCCTTCGACGACTGTGACTGCTGCAGGTGTGAAACGTCAAGGTCGCTGAGAGCGATCTCGCTTTCGCCGGTGAAGAAATAGCATTTCCTTTGGAAGCCCAACGATCGCTGGAGCTTGAGCTGATCTTGGTGGACCTGGTCTTGCTGGCGCTGGTCTTGGTGGAGAGCGATGCCTTCCTGGAGCGGGAGACACCTGTTCTCCGCGCGACGACCTCTCGATGCCGTCTCGAAAAGGACGACGAGGCTTATAAAGATAAGACCGATGGTGACGAACACCAGCAAAAGACCGTTCTGATTCTTCAGTGCTCTACACAACGATAAGACGCTGAACACCCGCATCGTCGTTTCGTATAGGCCTTTAATTATTATGGGTTTCCAGCGCCTAACAATAGTCTGTCCATACGAAGAAATGTAAAGTCACGCAGACATAATGTTAGGCCTATTATAATAGGCATAGGCTACATACACTTCCGGCTATTGTCTGCTTGTGTATTGGCTACTTCCGGTTATAATCGTCTGCCGACCATCTTTCCTATAAAATCATAAAGCCAAGAAATAGACCCAGTTATCTGCTGTATCGATGCCGTATAAAATAATAGCGCAAATTATTATCGTTACTTCTCGACTATATTCAATACCAGGTAACTTCCATACACACACAATGCGCAAGCGCGAAGCAGGCGTGCCAACTAAACAGTAACAGCATAGGTCATTGCCCGAACATGATCGCTTACATATCGCTGTAATAAGTCATTAGATTACTCTAATAGCATATATAATATAGACCTACGCATAATATATATATATATATATACATACATGTTATATATATTTATATACACACTAGAAGCCTTCTGAGAGCAAGCTGAGAGGCAGATCGAGACCTGTTTCTACCTATGCGGGTTCGAGATGAGTGCCATGTGCGTACAACTAATCAAAGATAAGAAGCATGAGCGTGCACGCACATTATTATTGCGTATACATTATTGCGTGTACACACGGATCAGCAGTTATAGGCAGCTTATCACTGATTGGCTTATTATGGCCAGTAATAGACCCACACTGCTGCAGCCTGTGCTCTTAGGAAATACAGAGTTCACGAGTATTTGCTGTAGACCTCTACCGAGCAGTGAGTACTGAGTAGGCTAGTCTATCCGTGCGTGTAAAGTGACCCGTCTGAAGTAGGCTGCAAATGAAATGATTGGGAAAGATTAAGACATGCAGGGCCCACATGTCGTCGACTTACATAAAGTTATGGTTGGCATGTTGACCTAATATGTTGACCCAATTAAAGTCCTCGATAATGGCCTCAAACTTCATATGACGCAAATTTACAACACTATATGATGTCAAGGGTTTCGCTCTCAGCCTTATATAGGCCTACTCAACATCTTAGGCCTACTCGTCGTCATGGCGACGAGAATGTAGGCCTGCTTACAATGGATGGAAACTAATGTGATTAGTAATAGGCCTAGGCCTAATGATCAATAATACATGTAGCTAATTCTAAGTTCTAATCGATCAGCTTCAAGATTCAAAAAAATTCTAATGCTAATTAAGTAGCTTATTAGCTTCATTAGCTAATTCTAATCCTAACCGCCTAGTAATTTAACTGCATGATTAGCTATAAAGAATTGGACAAACACCATAATTATTATTCTAACCGATTAACTTAATGATTCTTCTAAGTCTGACCCTGATTGATTTGCAATTTAGCATGGGCGGAGTTTGGTTTCCGTTCTTAGGGGGGCTAACCCCAAGTCTGGGCCTTCTTAGAGGGGCTAACCCAAAAAATGATTTAAAAAAAGTTGAATCTGGGCCTTCTTGGAGGGGCTTAGCCCCCCCCTAGCCCCTGATAAACTCCGCCCATGCAATTTAGCAATTATATTGCTATAGTAATATACTATAATATATTATTATATATTATGATATGGGCCTACATAACATAGGTCTATAATATATAGATTTATACTTTATTGTATAGTCAGTTACGGTATCTTATAAACCTGTATATTTGCCTGCATCATAATAGTAGTCCTCCGGGCTTTGACTGCTTGTCATTATGCAAAGTTGTGAAGACGTATAGGCCTATAGTATAGGCCTAGGCTGATCTGAAACTTAAGCCTGCAGAGAAATCTAGATCTGGTTCCGTTTACTGTGCACATAGGATATAGGCCTAAAGGCTACGTCCTTAACCACAGACTCGCCACAAATAGGCCTGTACAAACATTAAATTATATATACACAATTATAGACTATACATTTGCAGTATATTATAATAGCCTATAGGCTATATAAAATATAATATCTATCATAGCTACGGTATAAAATTATATAGCCTAAGCCTGCATATAGCCTATTTACTTGCAACCATAAAAGGCCTATGATAATAGGTCTATTATAGGGGAAGTTGCAGTGGTGCGTGGGCCTGAAACAGAAAACAGAAATAAATCCCAAGTAATTAGTTACTCATGTTACTTTACAACGGCAAAACAGCTTCTGTTCTTGAGCCCAGCCCAGCCGAGAGGGTGGAGGGGAGTTGTAGAGAGCGCATGACCATGGCCTGGCTACTTTTAAGGGTCCGGGCTTGTTACATGTTTAACGACACTGCCATATCAAAGATGATTAGTGCCGCCCTCCTCCTTTATCAAGACTTGGGACTGGCACTGGCAGAGAACAACCAGTGGCGGAGACTGGGCCCGGGCTGGGTAATTGTGCCTATCTAAACACAAAGTTCACGATTTTTGCTAGCAATTGACGACGGAGCGATCAGTGCGCGAAACCAGAATAATTGCATGAAAGAAGATCAATGACAAAAACTCAGCAATAGCCTAACAATGGCGAAATGTAGAACAAGAAGAAGAAGAAGAAGAGAAAGAAGACCTGCAGTCCCTCCCTCGGATCCCCCGAAGTTCATCTTGAAAGAAAAGCAGATTTGACTGCGCAGCGCTAGCTGGTGACTTAATTATTAATTTGTGTCCGCAGTCATCTTCCTAGACTTAGAGGTTATAATTGTCTGAGGCCTGCGCAGGCTTATCGGTGCCCGCATGATCTCCATAGGGCCTATGTGACAGGGCACATGATCGGTCAATTTATATAGGCTACATGTGGGCTAGATTGGCGCCTACATTACTCACCACGTGTTCCAACTGCTTCCAATTTATAAAGATTGTAATCTCGAGATCCCTTCAGCGCCCAAAAGACCGGGTAGAGAGAACCAGATTATCCAGATAGGCCCCCAATAATTATTAACAGGCGCTTGGTCAAAACAAAATCCGATAGAATGGTAGGGGACCATTTAAGGTAGCTAGGCTATATATGGTCCAAATCGGTTCAACCATGAACGCATGCATGCAAATGCACAAGTGTAATGCCATTTATGCGACATATTATGATAGGTCTACAGTTGCCCCCCCCCTCTGATGGGCGCTATAAGATTCGTCTATCTGATGCCATAAATTACATACGGTAGATCTAGGCTAGATCGAGAACGTACGTAGCTGTAGGCTACGGATCCGAAACCTGTATGCCTACGGTGACAGTGCAAACAAGAACACAAGTGCGACCACCTTTGCTTCTTAGGCCTAATAAAATTATTATTTATTACGTTTTGCCCAGTCACCGACTCTCGATTTCTGGACTTCTTCTGACAACCAACCAGGGGCGCAACCAGAACATTTTGCTGGGGGGTGCTCAAAATTTTTATTAGAAGCGCCGAAGGAGAGAAGCACCGAGTGTCAAAAATTCCCTACCCCCCCCCCCACCCCCACCCCAATGAAAACTCATCGGATTTGGACAAATTGCGTGGGTCACCTTTTGGCCCTGGGGGGTGCTCAAGCACCCCCCAGCACCCCCCTAGTTGCGCCACTGCAACCAACCTAATAATATTGCATTTAATTAATCAGTGAAGTGGCCACGTGTTCTGGTCCTTGGAGTGTGTAATGGTGCGATAACTAAAACGCGTCTTTATAGGCCTACGCAATCATACAGAATACATGCATGGCCTATAGCCTAGGCCTACGTGTTCGTGTAACCCTATTCAATAGCGTCTAACCCTCAACTGGAATAGAACAGACCTCCACTCTGGCTGTCTTATGTAAGAGACTAAGGAGTCACTCGATTACAACTGAAATCAGTGGCGGCGACACTATAGGTCACGGTAGGTCATTTGACCATGACTTTGGTGCTGCTGCTTCTGCTTCAAAAGTAAGTAAGTATAGGTCATTTTATATGCTGCCTACTTTACGTTTGGCCAGCCTAATGACCAGCCAAAAATTCTCTGGAAATTTTAATATCTTCTCCACACATAAATTCTCAAACCTGCTTACTCTGAGTAACTCCCATGACCGTGAGGCGACCTACTGAAATTGTATTGCTGGTGCCACCACTGACTGAAACTGAAGAACATAGCTCTTCCAAAAAAATTGTGAACATTGAACATTTGATATCTATATATAGATCAACAATGCAACATTGATTCTGTTTTGATCTTCACAGTTATGCAAATATTCTTACGTAAAATACATAAATAATAGTCAATCAGTAACCAAGAGGCAACTGCTACAACAACAACAACAACAACAATCCTTGACAATCTCTAAAGTAGATAACTAACTCCCTCCTCTTTGGAAGACGTCACTGTATGTATTGCATGCTCAAGTACTATAGTCAATGCCTCCAAACTCCTTCTTATTAAATTACAATTATTAAACTAGCATTATAACTAATTAAATCCCATTTAGTGTTTGGAGGTGTAATGTCTAATCTACATCCAGGTCAAATACAAACTTATTCTTGATTTCAACCATCAAATTTGTCTTCTTTTCATTGTTCACTGAATCTGATGAAGACTTTTGCTTCTCGCATAAAATTGGTATCGCAGAAGCAGGTTTCAAATCATCTGAATGCTGCTGCTGATCAGCTACTGAACTATTCTCCGTTGATGCATTCAGCTGTGATACTGAACAGTCATCCGAAGTAAGGCTTTTGTTTTCTTTATTCTCCTGACTGACTTCGAAGAAACCTCCTTCTTCTTCACTTGTTTTACAATCAGGACTTTCTCCTTTCTCAACAGATTCATAACAAATCTCTTTTCCATCAGTATCTTCATTTGTCTCATCAGCAGAACTGATATTATTTCTGACGTTGCCTTCACTGTTTTTTGCTACGTTATTTGCGACCGAAAGTACAGCACTGTTATTTACGTTGATGTGACTGTCTCCCCTGCCAACCTCCGTGTCAGTTTCAACTGATTTTGAAGCCACTAAAGCAGCACCATCACTCGTTGTTTTGTTTTTGGTGACCTGGGAAAGAACTCCTCTACTCTGTCCATCAGATTGGTCATCACCACCATCCACACAGGAACAGCCGTTACTCTTCCTTTGCTCCTGCTTCTTCAACTTCTTCCTTTTCTTGCATTTTCTTACATTCCTTTCCTGGCTTTTCAACGTAGCTTGATTCTCCAAGAAAACATCAACCTGTTCACTAAATGAAACAGACTTCTTGAGAACAGATGATGATGATGATGCGCCCGTTACGCCATCAACATTTTCCGCTTCGATTCCAAAAGTCGTGCCGCTGTTTTGTCCGTGAATTGTGGAAGCGCTGTCAGAAGAATCACTTGACTCGGACGCTGAATGCTGCTTGAGTATGCCGTGTAACTCTGGACTGCTTTGGTCGTCGTGAACAACCGCAACCTCCATCTCAGTGGAAATGCCTTCTCGTTTGAAAGATTCAGAGGCCTAAATAATAAATCAGAACACTGTAAGCATGCACCAGTAAAACTCTACAATAAAGACAGAGAGCAGATAAAAGTTTTTAAAGATTACTAGAGGCTACAAAGTAAATAAAACAAGTTGTCCCAAGACATAATTTCAATGAAAGAGCCAAATAATATACTCATACACACATGTCTCAATCCAATCCATAATAGGTAATTGTGTGAGGAGACTGATGAGCTAGTCCTTCATATACAATAGCTCAGGCCCACATTTAAAAACTAATAATCTAAAACATTCAAAACTAGTGGAAAACTAGTAGAAATTTCGAATAAGATAAACCAGCTGGCATTAGTTTTCTACCCAGCACTAGTACATTTGCTATAGCAAGAGAGTTGACCTAAGTGCAAATATATAAAGCCTCAAAGGCATTATGATACGAAACCATGTATCAAAGTCATGTTGCTATTACTGATAAACTTTTGCATTAAATTACTTTTAACCTCATTAGTGTCTCTTGAAAAAGCACTAACACAAGTTCATCATTAAAATCATAAATCTATGATCACAGTTTCATATATTTTAAATTATGATACTGGAACAAATTAAAATTTCTAATGATTTGCAAATAAGCCCATGTACATGTAAACAGGAAATAAAACTTACAAAACGTAGTAATTCAGTTAATCCCTTTAGCGGCAACCTCGATAATCGTCGATTTTGTGTACGATTATTAGCCGGTCGGCCGCTAAAGGGGGTTATATTTAGTAATAGACCTACTGTGTCTGGATCCGTATCAAGTACTTCATTCGCATCAAGCTCAATCACATTATTGGAAGACAAAGAAGTCTGAAATGAGGCTTCTCCAGAATCAGATGGAAAGACGCGGGTCATCGTTTCCAGACCTCTCTCCTATAAGTAAACCATCCAGCCATTCATTAATATGCACGCATACTCTGCATAGCCATTCACAAATAACAGATCCAAATGTCAAATGCATGCACATAATTATTATATTCATACAAATGCAACATCATATGATTTGTGTACTTACAAACTTTCAACTTCCAGAATGTGCTACATATAATTTATATATATTCGTCTAATGTGAAAAAAAACACAGGTTGACAAAACCGCAACTCAGTTACATGGAAGGGAAAGTACTACGGGTTACACTGTCGCTTGTTGAGAAGGCACATAACAAGAATCTGAAAAGGCTGGATATAGTCATCACAAAATAGTAAAGTCTGTTACATTCCAGAGAAATGGTCAATCACACGTACTACTGCAAAAGTTAATTCTAATACTTGCTGACAGTTTTATAACAGCAATAAACCCAGGTAAATACCCATTTTAACGTCGGTAACTATTTTTCAGCGTTTTTCTAGCGGTTTCATTTTCAGCGGTTATTATTTCTTAGCGTACGCATTTCCGCTTTCATGCGCTTGAAATATAAGCTGGATGAAGGTTCTCTGTAGCTGAAATGGAAGCTGGATGATAGGATGAAACCGGTGTGTTTTATGACCCCCAAGAGGTAACGTTGCAGCGTTGTTATGTTGAATAAATCCAACTTCTAGTTTACTAAGACTCCTTTTCGTTCATCCAGCTTCTGTTTATGCAACAATGTGTTCCATAAATCCCACTTCTATTTCGTAAGTGAATATTTTTCATCTATTTCATTGATACTTATTGTTTATCATTCCAGCTTCAATTTCAGCATAATGACTGCACTAACCCTAACACTAACCCTAACCGACCCTCACGGCGCCTAACCTGAGCCCTAACCGACCCTCACGTGAGAAATCCCGCTTCTATTTCGTCGGAAAATATTGTTGTGTATGTCATTCTGATGCGACGATTTAATTTCACATGAAAATATTTACCGACGTTAAAATGGGTATTTACCTAAACCCAAATGTAATATTAATTGCAGTTAATTTTATCAATCAAGAAACCACAATTTGATCACGTACATACAAACATGTATTTCATTTGCCGCTGGTAAGTTACACATTACAAGTTTCTTCTGTCTTGTCTGCTGTGCCTGTGCATATTTTTTGTCTATGGTTGATACGAAATTAAGTTCAGACAACATGTTTATCTCGTTGCCCTGTGATATGTCCTAACCAATTAGCAGTATAATATGAAACCTACCTCGAGCTGGGCCATATCAACACCCACAGAGTAGCTCTTCCACCATCCATTTGACCCTCTATGCTTAGTGATTAACAGACTGACACTTTCTTTCTCACTGAAATTCAGTTGACAGTTATTCACATCAATACAGCAATCATTGTCAAACTTCAGACAACAACTGTAGTAGACAGGAAAACCACCACTGCCGACTGAAGTCATTTTAACTGATATGGCATTGTCAGACAGAACGTTTGATAGCAGCGACTCTTTTCTAACTTTCTTTGTTCCAAAGGTGAACAGCAGCGATGAATCATCTTGCTGGCATTCAAAATCAGGCAGTAAATAAACAACGTTGTGGACTAAGTTACCATATTCATGATGCAAGCTATTTGCTGATGCTACAGTTGCCTGTTCACCATTTGTGATTGTGTGCGAATATTCAACAGCAGGCTCCGATTCTTTTTCCGATATTACTTCAATCAGAGGCCTAACCTGTTCTGTTTTACACATCAGTCCTACTCCATTGCTCTCCCCGTCAATTTTGCCATCTTCAACCTCTGCCTGGTCTGAGTCATCCTTAAAACTCTTCCCATCGAATGGCATTTCGAGCATATTTTTAGCAGGCACTACAGGCAGAGTCACAATTAATTTCCTTCTATTCTTGTCAAACTTGGCTGAACCTTCATTTTCGTCAACTGGATAAGCAAGACTGATATCGAGCTTGTACTTGGCCGGTTGATGTGACACAAGCGACAAACGTTTCTCAAACACATCTAACGTTATTGGATTGGCAGACTGCAGCAGCGGCAGATCAACCTCGATGATCAACTTCTTCGGCAGAGTTGCATTCCGAGCATCAGTCGTATTCAGGAAATCCTGTATGTCAAGGTCGGACTGATATTTGATTACGTATTTTGGTATGGTGAACTCATTCTCAGTTGGCTGCTTGTTTTTTTCCTTTTTCTCTTTCGCAGCTTTTAAAGCTTGCGCCTTTTCATTGCGTTCCATTATTTCCTTGGATTTTTCTTCGGTTGTTTTGTTGTCATAAGGATATGCAAACCTGCTTGACAGGTCATCATCAGGGTCTGCAGCTGCTGTGCTCTCTTGAAGCTTGTCACGAATAACAGTTGAAGTGGGATTGCCTTTGTATTTAATTTTCGGAAATCTCAAATTCTTGAAATCTACTTCAACATCAAACATTTTCTTAATGCCTTCTAATGCCGTATCATTGACCATACTCTTGAACCGTGGATTAGTTTCGGCCATCCGATAAGTATCTGGATGAACAACAAAATCAAAAACGGTGCATTTCACCCCACTTTTTGAGACATCTTCACGTGGAGGTGTAAAACTGTGAGGCAAAGACCAACACAAACCAGGTCGGCCGTCGACCCCAATCTTTTTGGTTGAAGAAGGTTTTCCGATAAGCTCATTCTTGCAGACGTTAATAAAAGCTTTTCTATCCCCACTGACGGTTGTTTTGATAACATAACCTGGTTCCGGATTGATGAACTTCACATCCATTCCTCGCTCGTTTTCCAACTGTCGGATCTCCATCTCGTAACGAGCCCTATTCACGGGGTCTGAAATCTCTTGTGCGTATTCATAAAGAAGCTCCTTAAACTCTGGCTTTTGCAAAGCCTCCGTAAAACGCTTGATTTCATCCTGTGTTAGATTCAATTCTTCCAATTTATCTAAACTCGCCATTTGAAATCGGTTTTTGTCGTAACTAACGTCAACTAACAACCGCTAATCACACTTCCGTATCCTGCTGCAAGGTATCCGGTCAAGAACAGACTATTAATTACTTAGAGTCGTCAGATGATCCTAGAATAATCCCAGCTACCCGCGCCATCGTGCGAATGACTGTAGGCCTATAATAAGGAAGTAAAGATTTAAAATAAATTTATTACACCGAAATATTGTCTACTCTATACTCTATAGGCAGTAGCCTAGTCTAGATGTTGAAATGGAATGCATTTTGAGCTCTTGTTCGCCTCAATACGTACATTTTTCAACGATTATTTTTTTGGAAATAAAAGTAAGCTACCTTAAACATCTCGATCTGTGAAATGTTTGACAATAGGCCTATGAGGCCCATTTTCGAGGAAACAGATTTTTAGGTGTCAGAAAATCTCAACGTTCAAATTAAAAATGTCTGATCTGAAAATTTGAAAATCTGCTCAATGAAACCGAGTATATAATGCATGTATGATGATAAACATATATATATATCTAATATATATATATACATGTTTAATGTGGCATGGAATGGCCTCCCACTTGAGCTGTGCCTGTTCCCTAGATCACTTCCTGACACATTCTATAATGACATAAAACCATCCTGTTTGGCCGTGCTGGAGTCGGGAGCGCCTCATAGTAGTTTCCTTGAATAAGAGGCGCTACATAAAAACTTGAATATATGAATGAATATATATACAATATGTATATAATGAGTCTATACTCTATAGGCTACATTTTCAAGTTTGTCTAATATTTAACAAAATCTATCTGTTAATTATGTATAGACCTGGGAGTGACTTTGGTCAGCTAATCTGACCCCACTTAGCCCTAAAGTGACTTGAGGTCGACTTGAAGTCGACTTCCTGGAGTCAAAACGACTTGACCCGACTTGGCAGAAAAACAACCGACTTCCGACTTGAAGTCGACTTCTGACCTGATAATAACCATTAGCCTAGGCCCTATAGGTCTACGTTTACGGCAACTAATGCAAGAAGTGAAGCGAATTTTCCATGGCAAGCATTAATTTCATATAGGCTAGCTACCAATGAGTAATGAGGCTTCAACACTTAGGCTAATTGATGAATGAATTTTGTTAAAGTTTTATTAAGTACATTTCAGGCTGTTTGTATTTCAGTTTGAATAGTTTTGTGATACTTTGGGCCATCTAGCAGCCTAGACATTATGATAGTAAATTACTAGGCCTGTGAATTTTAGCTTGCCCATGCATTGTTTGTGATTATTCAGATTACACATCATTATTTTTTATTATTAATATTAATATTGAATAAATATGTAAAACGCGCAAGGTCTAAGACAAAATGGGTTGCACTGAATGATGATAATTTAGGCCTAATTGTAAGTCCGTTGTCATAATTATTTGGCCACTAACATCATTCCCCAACTTAGCAAATAGCATTGCAAGCGCATCATCCGGCCTACTCACTGAAATTCTTTCACTGTCCAATTGACACGTATTATACAATAGCTTTTCAGTCTTCAGACAACTACAGGTGTGGCGTACCAAAGAAGCGCCAAAATATCGATTTAATATAATAGGCCTTGTAGATCCAGCTTTCTTTGCGCCGAATTCACTGACCACTTGAAGTTCACTGTTCTGCTCATTATCATGTTAAATAAGCACACGTGCTAATATTTTAGTAAAATTTTGTTTTAATTAAGCGCATGCCTAAGCGTGGTTTTAGCAGAATAACAAATTATAATGAATAGATCGACAGACGGCAGTCTGCACGATAGCCTATAGGCCTACCGGTGAAATAATAATCAGTGTAGGCTAAGTCTCGGCTTAGCAAAGGCCTCACTCATTCTTGTAAGCCTAAACACACTGCAAAAGCTGCTCAAAATGTTGTCCTGGTCTCACGATCAATGGTTTAAAGTGACAAATTTAACAATGTTTGTGTCTCAAGTCGGTTTAAGTCGACTTGGGGTAAAAACAACTTCAAGTGACTTCTCTCTACAAAATTCGACTTGGGGTCAGTTGCGGTGAGCAGAAACGACCCGACCCGACTTGGGATGACCAAGTCGACTGGGGCCGACTTATTGGGGTCGACTCCCAGGTCTAATTATGTAGCCTAAGTATAGGCTGCAATGGTCTTCCATTCTCTTACCATATCTTTTTTTCACTGAGCCTAGCTACAGCTGGCCAACACAAACACCAACATTATGAGGGTCGGCTGCATGCGGGCCCAATGAATATGTTTGAGTTCATGCCCTCATTGAGCTTAAAATTACTGGTGCATCAACTTATAGGCCTACACGCGAGAGCACGAGTATAGACTATATGGGTACTAATAATTAATTGGACACTATAGGCCTACGGGTTTGTCCACGCTGGGCCGAATGTTGACTGGTGGAAGCCTGGACGGGTCTTGCTGTAGGCCCCTATACTTGTCAATTATGCAGCGGACTGCTATAATATTATATAATTATAGGCCTATATAGGCTATATAAAAATATATATCTGGCTCGCCAGAACCCGTTAAGGCCAGGCCTGCCCTGGGAGGGCTCGATGCAATAGACCGTGCGAGAGTTCTGTAGCCTCCTTTTAGTTTGGTGTTGAAGGAAATGAATAACATCGGCCAGAGCCTTCTCATGCAGTAATAGACGGCTCTGACATCGGCTAAGCTGCACGTCACCGAACCAGGCCTACTGGCCTACGCTATATTGACTGAACAGGCCTAGAGGATAGGGCCTACTTAAATAAAGTTTTGCCAATTATGTCCGTTGCGGGAAGCAGATAAATTAGGTTAACAGTAGGAGAAGATAGTTTATGTTGTTTAATTACTACTTTTACCGATGCCTGCTTGCTGCTTTGTGCAATAGGCCTATAGCATAGGCCCTAGATTACGCGCCTATAAAAAGCGCTCATTCATTACGTGGTCATCAGTCAGTTTAGACTTTCGAGGAGAAGCCTATATCGACAGCCAGTTAAGAAAACACGAAGCTAGGACTATAGGGTATTTTATAATGTCAGCCTGTTGTGGGAATTTTCGATAGTTCCTGGAATTATCATAGGCCTAATTATTGCTTGGTTTACACGACGTGCTGGATCTAGCAGCTATCTAGACAAGTCTGGCTTTTACACATCGTGAGTTGATGTTTGACTTATCGTAACTGAAGCTCCAAACGCCATTAAATTGCTAAAAAAATTAATAGGCCTATAATCGTTGTGACTGCAGTTTATGTATCTGCACGACACGATATCCCACCACTGAACTGGAATTTTTCAGATGCTGTGAATGTACACTGAAGTAGGGGTGAGCTAAACACTGAACGTTTTCATCTTAAACTATGTCTTCAGACATTTGTATCGTTTCATATATATGCAAACAATGGTTCATGCTTTCTACGAAGGCCTCTCACTAATCAGGGTGCACGGGCACAACATGAGCCCATGGAAAACAAGGGGAACAAGAAATGAACTAACACTAACGTATGGTACGGCAAAAATGGGATGGACGGAGGCCTGGCCCAGTTGGGGGAAGACCAGCCCACTAATATGGGTGGGGTGGAGTGGAAGGAGTCGGGATTGTTTCCGGTTGACAAGAGGGGACAGAATCCACTGTGTATCGGTAGGCCTATAGGCCATCTTACACTACGCATAAAAAATTATCTCTGATCGATTCATTCATTCATTCATTAGATGCATTTATATAGCGCCTCTTCAAGGGGGGCTACTCAGAGGTTCTCCCAACCTCAGCGCCGCCAAATAAAACTGTCTCAAGATGAGAGAGGAAAGCCTGAGAAGGATTTTTACAAAGAGATCGGAGGGTCAGAGGAAGACCATTCCAGGTTGAGGGTCTTATCACCGAGAAGCATAGTGGAAGTACGAGCATAAGGGACTGCAGAGCAGACTTTGTTCAGTCGAATGAAGGGGGCGGAAATGGTGAGAACTAAGAGTAGGGCTATATACAGAACTCACAAAGGTAGGCAGAAGCAATTAAAACCCAGCATGCAGCGCCAGACTAGAGTAGGCTAGATAACTATCTATAGATATCTCATACTCAATTCGCTGCTTGAGTGGGAGATTCACATGACTGCCCGCACATAGGACAAGAGGGGCATTTTCCCCTCCACCCTTCTGGAAAATTGACACTTATTGTTCTAACTGTTGATATTTGGTTTTTTAAAGCAAATTTGTTCACACTGAAACCTTAACGATACCGGTACTAGGCTATATAAATAGCCTATGCCCTAATGATGCGCAAAGTGAAACAGAGAAATAAACAGTTAAAACCTTTTTCAGGAAAACTACACACGTTGTTAATTTTCTGTTTTGCCTCGTCAACCTAGCTCCTGGTAAAAAAAAACGAACGTAGGGGCCTATCATTGAACCTTGCCACCCTGCAGAAATATATCTGCGGGCGCCCATGACAATTTATGCTCTAAATAAATATTAGACAGCCCCCAGGCCAAAATTGAAGCCGGGCAATGACCAGGACAAAGGCTTTTTTGCCCTGCAGGGTTGCCCTGCTGGTTGTAGCGCCGCCACTGAAGGAGTCGTGTAGTTACTGTAGTAAGAGTCTTCGCAAAAATGTCACTTCCTGCTTCACTACATGATCTCAATAGACCATAGGCCTGCTCTTTACTCTTCAGTCTTCACCACTTGACAACAGTACTGTAAGACAGAGTAGGGTCTTCCATATAGTTCTACATGTAGGGCGATGTGTAAGCAGTGATAGGCCTGCTATTACATGAATAGAATACCGGGGTATTTAGAATGGGCACTTTCACAGGCTCAGCCTTTGAGCTCATACATGTAGGGCTGTAGGCCTAATAAGATTTATTGGGGTCGAAGGCGTTCTCCTTAATATGTAGTTATACGTAGCCCACTTAACCCGCTTTTCGTTCCCTCGGCTCTTCGTCTTTCTGGTTCGACTAGGGACTTTCCTGTAAGCTCATGCCAACGCGCATGGTTATTCACCATGTAGACAATTCCGTGGTTTCCTTAGCAAATTGACTTTTGACCGTGCATCGATCTGCAATGGATTAGGCCTCCGATTGTCACTGTTATGATTCGAAAAGGCCATTTTCGACTACGGTCGTGTGCATGTTTGGAATGGTGTTACAGAAGTCATTAGAAAAGATTGTATTGGGTTTGATGTTAGCGACAAAGTTCGTTGCATAGTTCGTGTTCGTGTTTAGGAGTAGGCTTATAGGCTTAGCTTACAACATCGAACTAACATACATGTAACCTAGACCAAGAATGGTTGGTTAAAAAAACGTATATAGGCCTGCGCTGGGGTTTGTGTTAGACCAGGTAGGCCTACGTAGGTTACGTTACGTTAGATATTAAAGCAAATAGGCCTACGATCAATAGTTCGTAAGCTTCCACACAATAGAAGGCGTTAATAATAATTACAATGATCTTAGTCCTTTACAATAATTATACTATTTGTAGACCTAAGCACCTGCAGCACAGAGTCGAATGTGGACCGCCACATATTATTTTGTGTTGGTCTACTGAAACCCTATGCAATCCTGGCGCTGATCAAAACATGGTCAAAGTCATTAGAGCGTGCAGTAGCCTGTAGGAGTGATTGATGGCTGGCACGTAGTCTACAGAGATGACGTAGGCCTAATTATAGCAGGGACCACATCTGTTCACGAGCGCGGTGTCGAGTTAGATAGGTTTTTGTTAATAATTATAATTATATGGTGTGAAGATTCGGCTGCCAGTAGACCACAGATCACAGAGAAAAGGCTGGATTCTATTCACTCTAATAGTTTTGAAAAAGAAACTTTGGTTTCCTCCCAGCCAACTCTAGACTATGCCATCCGCAAATCACTTCCACTACATGCTATGAATTTAGGCCTAACGGCTTTGGCGCATATGCTTTTGGTTTGCGCCAGTAGGCCTATCGACAATCACAATATGCGGTCTATAATTATTTGACTATCCTTTACAAATACATATAAGCTTCAAGCCATCCGGACGTTGCTGCACATTGTTTGATCTAATTCCCTCCTCTGGGAAGCCCAGGGAGGGAAACAGGTCTGTTTGTTGAGGGGGGGGGGGACAAGTGAGCGTCCCGTGTACGATTGCCGAGGCGCATAATAGCGCCGAGCAGAGGAAGGTAAGAAAAAGTAGTCAAACTCGCGCTTTTCGTGATGACCTGCACATGATTATCTTCAATGTCTCACGGTCACCGTGCATTTTCTTATAATTTGTTATATAATTAATTATATATAATATATATGGGTATCCGGTCAAAACCGCGCACACAAAACCGCGCACACAAAACCGCGCACACAAAACCGCGATTCACAAAACCGCGCACCCTCAGAACCGCGCACGATCATTACCGCGCACGATGATAACCGCATTCAAGTAGGCCTATATATATTTCAACATGCGTCCAGCTTCTATTTCATATATAAAAACATCTTCATCCAGCTTCCGTTTCTCATGCATTATTTTCGTTAATCCAGCTTCTATTTCATATATAAAAATACCTCCATCCAGCTTCTATTTCTCATGCGTTATTTTGGTTAATCCAGTTTGTATTTAATATCTAAAAATTAGGGCTGTTGTTCGATTGAAATTTTTAATCGAAATTAATCGCACGATTAATTTTTGTAATCGCAATTAACTGCAAATTAATCGCAATACATTTCCTTCAAATATATTAATCTTACAATTTTATAAGGACCACTTAAGCATAAAATTTAAATGTCTGAATGCGTTCTTTCTATTGCAAACATATTCAATAACCTTTGACTTAGTCCTATCGAATTTCTGTATTTTGTTTATTGAACAGTTTTGTATGACAGACAGAATTGAACACTGTTCAAATCAGTCAACTGCTCAAAATCCGTTAATTTTTTCACTTGAGCCACCTTTAATTAAAATGATAATTATAGGCCTAAATGTGAAAATTAGACAACCGTTTTCTGACAATCAAAATTAATTATTTATTCAGCCAATTGCATAGGCAGCTGGACCAGTTTATTTACATTGGTCAATGGTCAGTTCAAGGGATGCTCTTAGTAATTAGCAATAGGAGGTCTACTATTGAACCTCATTATTTAGTCACAATTTTTCACAAGAGGTTGCGGTTTTTGCAAACCACGTCTCAGTTGTCCTTCTGTAAACATTTATCATTTGAAACCTGGATCCATTGGTCTTGCCATCTTCTGGAGTTCAGCCAATGTAGTCTGAATGGGTGAGGAAACAACCTTAGAGGACGATGCGATGCGGCCGATGTCGACGGCTCATCGCTGGCGTTAAATGCATGTTTTGGTTCGCATGCAGGCGATGATTGAGCAAAGAATTGCTACGATAGGCCTAATACTCAAATTCTTTTTTAGAATATTTGCCAAAAAATGTATCACTAGTTTTAAGTATTAGCCTTCCGTTTAAAACGAGTTTTCTGCCTTTGGTTCCATTTTAATCAGATCTAATTAACGCGTACGATTAATGCGTTAAAAATTTTAATCGCAAAATATTTTAACGCGTTAATCGCACGCGTTAACGCGATTAAATCAACAGCCCTACTAAAAATACCTCCATCCATGCAGCTTCCATTTCTCATGCGTTACTTTCGTTAATCCAGCTTCCATTTTACATGTAAAAGAACCTTCATCCAGCCTCAATTTCTCTTGCGTTTTTCATCAATCCAGCCTCCATGTCACCTCTAAATAATTTAATCCAGCTTCCATTTCTCAACCGCTGGACCAGTTGTACGTAGACCAGTTGTCGTTAGATGAGTTGTCTGTAGACCAGTTGTCGTGACACCGCTTAAACAGATGCTCAAACAAGAGTG
Organism: Lumbricus rubellus; assembly: GCA_945859605.1. NCBI lineage: Eukaryota > Metazoa > Annelida > Clitellata > Crassiclitellata > Lumbricidae > Lumbricus > Lumbricus rubellus. Next base: position 29,443,585 of record OX243812.1, on the reverse strand, counting down.
GTTAGGATCGTCGACCGAATAGGCCTACTAGTTTCAAAGGAATGTTCGAAGCCCATCGAACGTTACAATTTCGAATTTGAACAGATACGCAAACAAGCGCGGTTATGATAGTCTAGTGCGCGGTAATGGTTGTGCGCGGTTCTGAGGGTGCGCGGTTTTGTGAATCGCGGTTTTGTGTGCGCGGTTTTGTGTGCGCGGTTTTGTGTGCGCGGTTTTGATAGTAAACCATATATATGTGTGTAAATATAAATATATATATAAATATATATAAATATATATATACTAGCTTGGGTACCCGGCGTTTCCCGGGAAATTTAGGAATCGTTTTGCTCCCGGCCAATTCCTTACTTCCCCAACCTCACTGATGGCTTCCCAGCCGCCCGCTCCCCACCCAGCCCCACCCCGACACAGTAGTGAAGGTTTGGAGTGAAAAGGTAAAAAAACTGTGGAAATGCATCCCGGTAAAATAGCGACCATGAGGGTTTTCGCCCCCTCTCTGGACCCCTGCATGGGTCCACCCTTGCCCCATGGTGGCAGAGATTCGCTAACCCCTCCACGGGTGTCCCATGCCGAGACCGACACAGTAGTGAATATTTGGGGTGAAAGGCTCAAAAACTGTCGAAATGCATCCTGGTCAAAACACACACACACGCACACACACACACACACACACACACACAATATTCGCTTTATTTATAATAACATTATAGATAAAATTTAAATGGCCTAATAGACATTACAGAAGTAAATTTGAGATTTGAAATAAAAACTGTGTTTGTTGATCATGATTAAACATGCGTCAATAGAATTATATGAATGCGTAAAATTTAGGTGGTTAACCTGGAATTCTTAATAGTCTACGAGGTTCAGCTTTAGTGCAGTGGATCGACTCTACAGACTCACGAGTGCTTATCCCTAGAGCATGAGCCTTATAAGGCGACCTTAAAACGACCCTGTACAAAGACAACGAAGTACAATATTTGTACGGATAGCCTCTAGGAGTCATGTAGGCTATGGGTATGAAGTGTTATATAACGACTTCATTTTCTTAGCCTCGGCATGATAGGAAGACGACAGGCCAGTCCTCTCCCTTGCCGTCTTAGCTCTCCACGAGCAGGTACGATCAGTGTAGACATATTCATTAATTATTAGGCCTATAGGCTATACCTGTAACTGTAAGAAATTACCTGGCAAATTTGAACATTGGATTACTAGCCTACATGTAGGCCTATGTGCCTTTTCAATCTCTGTTTGATTGTACACTGCTTTCACCACTTTTCGTGCAAGTAATTTGCATTACTTGGCAAATCCGCAGTCTGCACTATGTCCACGATAAAGTAGACCACACAATAAAGTGTCATAACTCGGTCAAAACTTTTAGGATTTGTCTGAAATTTAAAACACAACAACAATTACCATATTGACACGAGATCCGAAAGCCGATTTGAAATATTCATGAGTTTGCCAAATTTATAAGCGTTTGAGATGCAGCACCGAAAAATGCAACTTTCCAACATGCAAAAGCTGAAAGAAAGTGAAATTCAGCTATAAATTTTGTTCAAAATGTTCTTTTTGTTCACGAACACACAGCCGTAGACGTAGACGCTACTGTTTTATGGTCAGGTCGATGATCACCTGGTCAAACAGCTGTCACTCTTCAATCAGATGCGCCCTACGGTTATCGATGTCATGAATACGGGAACGAAAAACGCGCCACTCCGGTACACGTACCAGGATCGAGGTCTGGACTGCTAGGCGACAGCTGCATGCGGATATGAAGCCGAGTGTCTTCCGGGACAGCTACTACACTAATACGTCTACGTCCGCGGGTGTTCGTGAACAAAAATGACATTTTGACCACCATTTATAGCTGAATTTTGCTTCCTTTCAGCTTTTGCATGTTGGAAAGTTGCATTTTTTGGTGCTGCATCTCAAACGCTCATAAATTTGGCAAACTCGCAAATATTTCTAATCGTCTGTAGGATCTCATGTAAATATGGCCACTGTTGTTTTGTGTAAAATTTCAGACAAATTCTAAACGTTTTGACCGAGTTATGACACTTTATTGTGTGGTCTACTTTATCGTGGACACAGTGTAGAAAGGGTCCCAGTAGCCTAGTGCAACAAGACCATGTGCTTTCTAACGACCCTGTTTTAGTCATTGGGTTACTTCTAATGACCATAGGCTCCCACAGTCAACTGGCCACAGGCCATGATGGATTGCCTTGGCCCTTGTTAGGTCTAGAGAATTCATCTGACGTCAATTATTTATATTGCTGCATAGACCCTACATCAGAAACCGAATATTCCTGTTAAAATTGTGATGTGTCATTGGGTTGACATGATTTAATTTGGGTTAAATTTTTTCAGGTCATATACGACTCTTGTCATCATGGATCAGAATGCTAAATGTGTCTCTGTGACATCAGGTGGTAAGAAGGTGAGATGAGAATATTGGACTTTATCACTATTGTCATAATGTCATTGTAAGCAGCAGCAGCGGCACATCGGTCACCATTATCATTTACACCAACCATCATCGAAATCACCATGATCATCATCATTCATCATTACCAAATTTCTGTGTTTTAACCATAATATAATATAGCAGGAGATTCCACTGCTTGCATGCATGAGCAAACAAAAAACATTTGGCGCATGCCACAACCCTTCCGTTGTGCACGTGCATTGAAGACTGCATGCATATAGTTGAAAATATTATGTTTGAAAATAGTTTAATTATTCTTAGGATAGTGAACAATTTTTCGTTAATTTGCTATAAAATCATTAAAATGGCATTGTGAGGGTTGGCCAGGGTAGGGTTAGGTGTCGTAAAGCTTAATTTGGGGGACGGGGTTAGGGTTGGTAGTTAATTTAGAAAAACTTTCTACTTCTTCATTGGTTTTATCTGTATTGTATTGCGGAATCGTTTGCCGCGGAGGCATCATAACATTGTTTGGGTGGTGTTTTTGTGTAGATTCCTGTAGAGCAAAGCCCAGTAGGCCTAATCAGAGGAAATAGGAAAGCTGAACAAAAAGGTGATGTTCTTAACTTTTATGTGAATAATTTTGAAAGGTACCTCACTAACAGATATGAGCAGTAATTTAATTGAGCAAGCCTAATTGAAATTACGTAATTTAAATTACACTTGTAGGTTAATTGATAATTTTTAGTTTTGTTCACTGTTCAGGACTCCAAGTAGGATGTAGAAATCTACTGCAACTTTCCTCTCTCTGGGGCTAAAGTTGATGTGGATTTGTATATTTTATGATCAAACTGATTGGACTGTGAGCTTAAGCAGATACAATAAAATTTATCACAATAACAATTAAGCAGGTGTGAAACAGGGATTTGACTTTTCTGTGACGTATTATAAACGTTTCTTCACATCCTCTCAGTTTCAGGATTTGTCGCATCTGTTTGCATCACTCTTCGTCAATTATCGTAAACGCCAAAAAATGAAACTTGAATTATTATTATTAGTGAATTCAAATAACCTGGTGCAAGAAAGGATTCAACTTCAGCTGTAATTTACCATCTAGCAGCCTGCTGTAATTCTTATATATAGCTTATGTACACCGTGAGTCAAAAAAGTAAGCCAAATTGTTTTTCATATATCTCTAAAGCCTGATAACATATCATGCTAAAATTTTCCAAATATTTAGAGAATTGGACCAAGAATATGATTCCAAAATTTCATGAGATAAAGTTGAACGGATAAAAAGATATGAATCTTTAAACTTCATATGCCGAAATTGCCGTTTACAAGCAATTTTCTGTCAGATTCAGTAAAATGTAAGTCAAAATTTTTCTCATATCTCTAATGCCTGATGATCAATCATTCTAAAATTTTCCAGATATGTAGATAATTGAACTAGCAATATGACCCCAACAGTATGAATTGATTATTTAATTAAATAAGATGCTCAAAATGTCATCCTCCAGCTTGCACGCAAGCCTTTAGGCAACAGCATCGTCGATTATCCTCTGGCCATCCAACACTTCCAACAAGCGTTGCTTCAGATCGTTTATATCATGGATTGTTGTCTGGTAGACTCGGTCTTTAATTATGCACGCTCCACACTTTATATTCCGTAAAATTTTACTCCAGGATCACTGAAGACCAAAATTGGGAACTATCAGGCATCAAAACTGCAGCGAACACCATAACAGATTTGCTGAAAACTGAAATTTCCGGAGATGAAGTTTAAATATTCATATCTTTCTATCCGTTCAAATTTATTACATGATATTTTGGAATCCTATTCTAGGTTCAATTCTCTAAATATCTGGAAACTTTTAGTATGATTAATTATCAGGCATTGGAGATATAATAAAAACAGTTTAGCTTACTTTTTTTTATTGAATCTGAAAAAAAATTGCTTGTAAACGGCAATTTCGGCATATGAAGTTTAAAGATTCATATCTTTTTATCCGTTCAACTTTATCCCATGAAATTTTGGAATCATATTCTTCGTCCAATTCTCTAAATATTTGGAAAAGTTTAGCGTGATATGTTATCAGGCATTAGAGATATATGAAAAACAATTTGGCTTACTTTTTTTACTCACGGTGTATATGTAAATACACAAGCGAAACATATACCCGGTACCGGTAATACAGATATACGCTATATAATATATAAATATGTATAATGTATATATAATATATATTTTTTTTAAAAACATGTATAAACATTAAACAGAGGTTCATACAATGTGTGAACTCTTTGGTTCTAGAATCTAGATGATGATAAGAAGCATCACCCTTCCACTGCCAAAACCTTTATCAACATCCTCATTAACATTTATAGTTAACATTTATAGTTAACATTTTATAGTTAACATTTATAGTGGATGTGATTTATGTATGTTATTTTCAAAACTGCTTCAGAGTGATGCAAACAGATGGAACAAATCCTGAAACTGAGAGGATGCTTTTAGTTGTTTATAAATAGTCTGGCTTATTTTATCTGAATATTTTTAAAACAGACTCCAGACGACGCATTTCTTGCAAGGACCTTGGCAATGGTGAATACGAAGGTTGGTTGTGGAGCAAGAAGGAGAAGCCAGGCTTTGGACCAAACATCTGGAGGAAGTATTGGTTTATGTTGAAAGAAAAAAGCCTCTACTGTTACAAGGACCCACAAGTAAGTTTGTTTAGTGGTTTGGAATATGGTTGCATTGTATACTTAATATATTTTAGAGGTTATAATCAGTAGCGGCGCTAGGGAGGGCTAGGGGGTTAAGCTCCCCAAAAGGCCATCTTTTTTCCCATGTAAAAATAAAATATTTAGATGATTAGCCCCTCCCCAAAAAATGAATCAGATGACCAAAAAAGGTCGTCAGAAATTTTGGTGGTGAAAATGGAAAATTTCTATGAGATTTCTACCGTTTGACTGAAAGAAAATGTCGTCAGAAATTTTGGCGAATAAAAATGGAAAATTTCCTCCCAAGTTCAACCTCCAAAACTTAAATTCTTGAATATGAATATCCTTCAGCCTAGTTAAAGCAATTTGAATCCATGACCACTGGATTGTCAGTCTGGCCTGCTCAATTATTATGTATGTATGAGCACTTGCTATAGAGTCCTATCAAGATTGCTACTCAGAGGCGCTGCCGACTACAATGCTGACTCTGGATCAGAGTTTCATTCCAAAGTGCATGATTAATTGCACCTCAACAAAAGGTAACCCACCCACAAAACAAGAGCTGCTGTAGCCTGCAACGCAAGTGTTGTTGCTCTGGAGATAATTATGAGATTTCTAATTGATTGGATTACATTATTGGAAACGAATTGAGTTTTGAGTAATCAGCATTTAGGAACTGGGCCAACCTAAGAGCTTGTAGTAAACCTTTTGTGATATAGTGGAGGTATTCTTTCGCCTGGATTATTCAAAATAATATTGGAGAAGGCAATGTAGATGTGATGGGAGCAGTTTTCATTGACAAGGTTATGCATTTTCAGTTTTGATGCTTATGAATGATAGTGTTTGTAGGATGTTGTTGCACGAAGATTGTATCACTTACCAGCTTTCGTAATATCCGTAGCGAGAGAAACCTCGAAGAAACAGTATGTAGCCATTCTAAACATACTTTTGCTTTTCATTTCTGAAGTGGGAAGTCATGAAAAACCAACACTCCTGCAGTGTTTTTCATAATTGCAACAAATTTATGATGTATGTACATCATGTGGGTTCATATTTCTAACAACAGGAAATAGTAACTTTCAGTGCTATAGTATAGGGGATTGCAAATGCGATTTATTGGTGTTTTTTCTGGCCTTTTTTTTATCATGCTTACATCAGACTTCACCATGCGTTAATAATATAATGATAATGTTTCCTTTGAACAGTAGTTATAAACCAAGCTGCCATGTCCTTCCCTAAAGGCAATGAATCTTTCCACTTCAACACTGTAGACCCTGCTCTTCTTCTTCTTCTTCTCTTCTCCCAGTTACTCAGTTTAGCCATAAGGTTGACTATTGTTATGTTTAATTAAATAGTTGTTAACATTAAAGGCAGGTTGAAAATGTTGCCTTCGTCTTTTGTTGGCCGCCTAGTTTAGGTAAGTTAGGACTTTATGTTGCAAGAATAATATAGGCCTATTCTGCAAGCTTCTGTAAAATTCTGTAAAATTGATAAGACATTTATTTTCATTTCAGTGCCTTCAAAATAAGTCATAGTTCTTTTGGAACTGTTTTATTTGCAACAAAGGATTATGCAGAAATGTCAAAGTTAGTCACAATTTTTAAGACCTTCTTTTGCATTTAATATGTAATTGTAGTCAAATGTAAGTGCAACTCAGTGATTTCAGAGGTGCCCCCGACAAAGGTCAGTGCAATCACAACATGGACTTGAGGCATTTCTGAAGCTGAGGAATAGAAAGTTTGAGGAATTGAAGGAGACAGACTGGTCAAGAATGAGTTTTTGTATCAGTACCAAGAGACTTGCTCTTCACAAAATAACTTGGTCATAGGTAGAACTGCAGATAGTGCTTGTAAAAGCAATATTCTGCAGTCATTTTCATGAATTTAGGCCCTAATGCAAATTGTAGATTCGTGCCATTGATTTTCTAAGGCAACTGTAAATCATAATTAATATGTACACAGTCGGTCTAATTTATACCATGGATAATTGTTATAAATTTGTGGGGTTCTAAATTATTATCCTGGTCATATATCTGTCATATCATTGTGAATCATGTTCTAGATTTGCAATAGTCTGCTCAAATGAAATATTCAAGGGTTACAACAAATTATAAAGTCAGCTATAAAGATCTGTTATCGGAGTTTGGGAAACTTAGTTTGATGTACACAAATAGAACACGCCAATAATCAATTTCTGAAATATCTCTATCATAATTCTGCTATTAAATAAATTTTGTAGCACGTGCAAGCTCACAAACCGAAATGCGCTGTTTACTACTAGCTGTAATCATTGCTGGAAAATTGTTGTCAGTGGTCTGATGAGATATTCGACAACTATTCTGTTAGTGTGATTTGTGAGAAATAGGAACACATTTTAACAGGCCCTCTTGTGAAATGTTCTACTGACTTAATTTCAGATTTCAGAATATTAATCCTCCGACAATGATGACTCCCAAAACCTAGCCTTACCAGGTACTTAGTTTTACTTATGTTATGAGCAAGCTCTTTTAAATCTATAAACTTTTTCTATTAGTCTAGTGTTGTTGATGCTTACAGATGGATGACCCATATGATTTTATCATGTGCAGAAGAACCAGATTCTTGTAGAAGGAAGAGATCAGGTGAGAATTTCTCTGAACTGTAGGATCTCGTTGATGGAATATAATTAAATGGTTAGATGTAATAATAGCAAATGTTAATTCTGCATGTTTTTAGACATCTTTAGCTGGAAATTTGTTTTGCTCAGTGTCTTCAGAAAAACACTGTGTAAAGCATCCATGGTTTAAACCACATAATGGACCAGTAATGATACAAGGAAGTCTTTATTCGTAAATACTGATTAAATTATTGACAACAGTCATTCAGTTAAACAATGTACGACCGATAATCTGTGAGAGATCATTTCCTTATGCTGAGTCTTGTTCCGCTTTCTCACGAACTTAATGATTTCTGGTTTATCAGATGAAAGCACTGGTGACATAAGTGAGAGCGACAATGAAGAAGAAAATACTGATGAAGAAGAAAAGTCGTCCTTGCATCCAGTCAGTGAAAATGAAAATGAGACAGAAGACAAGGATTCAACTTCAGCAACACCTACTACAATGTGTTCATCTGACTCAGCGATATCTTCCTCTGCAGCTGAATATGAAACAGAATCAATGCCAAAATCATCTTCTCACCAAGGACCAACTCCTGTGGGAAGTTCTGCACCAGAATCACATCTTTTGACATCTTCTAACTCAAAATCAGATCCTGTGAGATCATCTGTAGCAGAATCAACATCTTCATCATCTTCTAAAGATGAATCCTCGTCTTCGTCATCTTCTAAAGATGAATCAACTCCTTTGGCAGCCTCTGAGCAAAAACCACCGCAGCTGCTATGTCATCAACCGAAATCAAATTCAGTTAATATTGCATCTCCTGAACCAGAGTCTACTACACACACATCAGAAGTTTTCGAACCAGCAGTAGCTGCAAAGAAAGCTTGTGGACCAGCAACCTTATCCAAACCAAAGCCTTCACTTAATAAGTCACCCTTGACTTCACCTATGTCACCCTTGACTTCACCTATGTCACCCTGGATTTCACCTATGTCACCCTTGACTTCACCTAAGTCACCCTGGACTTCGTCTAAATCACCCCCATCTGAACAATCTTCTGTCTCGCCAGTTCTAGAAGGATCGTCATTGACAAAACCTACTTTAGGGCCGCCAGCAACATTTGTTAAACCTCTACGCCCGATACCATCTATGGGTAGGCAGTCGTCTACAACGGATATGCCAGCAACAAGCTCAACAACATTTGCACTTGCAAAGTTAGCATTTGAAACAGCATCCTCTTCAAAACCTTCACCATCAACAACAGTAGTTACACCAGGAAAACTACCTAAGACATCTGATGCTGCAAAGGGCTCGGCCAAAACGCCCTCTGAAGTGCCAACTCAAGGTAGTAGTAGTACTACTACTACTGGACCGGGAATCTGTACTAAACTATCATCCACAAACAATGCCATAAATACTTCTGGTGAAACTTCTGCTGTGGTATCAGTTTCATCGTTACCTGGCAAAGCAATTACTGGACCTGCTGCAGTGTCTGCCACACCAGCATCAGCAGCAGCACCAGCATCAGCAGCAGCAGCGTCCTCAGCCAAAGCATTGTTAGTGACTGAACACTTATCAACACAATCAATTGCATCAAGAATCGATACAAGAAATGTTAGACCTGCAAGTTTTGCCAGGATATCAGCCTCACCCCGGGCGGTATCAGAAACATTACCACCGAACTGGACTCTTTCTGGTCAGGCACTTTCCTCAAATACAACAGATTTCGCTGCAAGGGCAATGTCAGCCTCATATGGAGACAAAACTTTGCCCTCTTCTGAAGCTCATTCTAATTTTGTCAAATCACAATCTGTTGAAAGCGGAGAAACTAGATTGTCTGCTGTGACATCTCTGTCTGGTAATGTCTCTTCTGCTACCATTTAAATTGTTTTAGATAAGTGCTGAAGTACCTGTTCATAAGTAAGGGAGTAAACAAAGCACTGTTCATATTTGCATGTGTACGTGTAAGTAAATGAAAATGTAGTGTAATCTCTAAACATTTTCAGCACTACACAAAACCTGTGCTCACTTATTTGCCCATGCTATATCACATTGGTCTGAAAGAGCCAAGTTGTTTTGCAGGTCAGAATCTGGTGGGTGGGTCAGGCTGGATGGCAAGTGCAGAGCTTCTGAGTCTGTTTCTGAAAGATGGGTAATGCAATGTAGGTAGTAGAACATTTAGCTAGGGCCATGGTTGAAGGAAACTCACCAGAAGTGGTTTAGAATAGAATAGAATATTCTTTATTAATCGTTACTAATCAATGTCAAACGGCATTTTTACTTGCATGAATCAGAAATAATTAACAAGAGTCTGACACACCAGAGTAAAATATTTTTGAAGTACATCATGGTTATAGGAAAATGACCATGATAATGAAAATGTTATCATGTAAAGTATCTTGCTTGATTTGGATAATGGTTGCGGTGACCTAATGTCAACGATACATAAATGAGAAATCATCAAATCTACTGCATAAATTGTAAGCTCACACTGGATTATATTTAAAAATTACAAATTGTTCATGGAGGACGCTTACATTGATCCCCAGCCAGTGCTTTTTTTTACAAAGTTCTATTCCATTGCACTTATAAGCTTACTTTTGCTAGTGGTAATAAAAATTAGAGTCTTTCATTTCTTGGGTTGAGCACAACCTGCCTGTGTGTTTACTTTACATAGTGGAAGAATAATCGAGTGCACTTAACAAAATGTTCGTGGGGCAGATACTGTGTAGTGTGCACTGTGTAGGTATTAATTTGAATCCTTAAAGCACAATTTGTTAAAACCATCAAGCCATCTTATAGTGGTGCTATATAAATACAAGAAATAAAATCTGCTTTAGGCAATGAAGAAAAAGTCATCGACATTCCGCCTGCTCTTCAGAGTTCTGAAAATTTAAGTCCTCATTCAGAACATGCTAGTGATAGTGAAGCATCAAAAGATGAAATGGCAGGTAGGATTTCAAAGTCATCCACTTGTGTTGTTAGCCTATTATACTGTCATATATGTTTGAAGAGAACTTCACATCCATCTGCTTACGTACTCTCGAACGATTAATAAGTAAACTGTATTACCAAACAATGCCTAGATACAACCATGAAAAAGGTTCGTGATGGTATTGGTATATGTGTGTATGCGGGATATTCAGTCTGACAAGTATTGGCAAACTAGTAGTATAAGGTTTGGAAAATAGTGTGTTCATTGCCTAGAGTGCATACATGAAACTGCAGAAATCAAACGTGGACTACGCTGGAGGAAATAATAAATAAGAAGTTAGGTTTGGTATTTTAAAGGTGTGCAGCAGAATGCAACATATTATAATTACCTGGTATTATTGTATGATTTAAGACCTTTTACGTTCATACCAAATTTTTAAAAAATGAATTAGGACATTCACAGATTAATTACCACAGCTCTGAAACAATACGGTTAAAAATTAAAATATTAATGTTGAAACGGCAAAGCATTTATAATGGTGTGCAGTAAGCTCAGTATCATGCATGTGTAATTGTGTATAGATGTGATGTTTTACTATAACTGTGATAATGTGTCCATTTGAAAATAAAGATACATTTCAAAGTGGTGAACCTCTGCCGGAGCTTAGTGCCAACAAAAGAGCTCTCACACGGATGACTTTCATAGCGAAATCGATAAAGCTAAAGACAGTGCCATCACCTGTGAATCGTCTGCAAGCGCGTCTGCTCACGTTACAGCGATCTTTAAAGGTAACAACAGAGTTAAGTTAGCACAATAACATTTCAATCTATATATATAAAAATGAAACTTTCCAATAGTTTGTGTCAAGTGTTCTCGAAACGTACCGCACAGATTGTTTTGAAAATTTCACAAAACCTTCCATTCCTATCAGAGAGTTTCCAACTTTTTTTTTCTCCGAATAAACGCAATATTTTCCACAAAAAGTGAACTTTGCATTCCGCTCCACCGCCATTTGCAAATTAAAAACCGCACGTTGCCAGATTCACAAACGCCTTGACAGTGACTGCGACCATGCAAACGAAACATGAATGAGGTTGCATCCCATGACGTCATAAGCGATTCGCATAATTAATTTGCGGCCTTCTTGGTTGAGGGAGGAAAGGAGCGGAGGGGGCGGGACGGAGGGGGAGGGGAGGGAGGCGGCGGGGGAGGGGGAGCGGGACGGAGGGGGAGGGGAGGGAGGCGGCGGGGGAGGGGGAGCGGGACGGAGAGGAAGAGGGAGGGGGAGGCGGAGGGGGAGGGGGAGGGGGAGGGGGGGGGAGAGGGGGAGGGGGAGGGGGAGGGGGAGGGGGGGGGGGGGGGGGAGGGGGAGGGGGAGGGGAGGGGAGGGGAGGGGAGGGGAGGGGAGGGGAGGGGAGGGGAGGGGAGGGGAGGGGAGGGGAGGGGGAGGGGGAGGGGGAGGGGGAGGGGAGGGGAGGGGAGGGGGAGGGGGGGGGGGGGGGGGAGGGGGAGGGGGAGGGGGAGGGGGAGGGGGAGGGGAGGGGGGGAGCGTATATATATATATATATATATATATATATATATACTACAACTGTAATTATTTGAGCCTTAACTTGATAATCAATGAACAGTTTATCTTCATTAGGTGCAAGACTGGATAGTATACTTAAACAAACATAATTATACAAGTGGGATTCATATACATTACAGGCTGTATGAAGCTGGTTGAAGCAGACTTAGCAGAGTTCAAGGTCATGTATACAAATTTGATCCTTTTCTTATTAGAATTGTAGCCTGTTTGTGACTTTCACTGTGCACAATAAATTTCAATGAGTTCATCAAACACTGACTTGCTTTACCTGCGTTATTTTCCAGGACAAATTGCAGGAACTTCAGAGTCTGGAAGAACTTCTGAAGACTCCTGTGATGACGTCAGACAAACTTATACAATTTCGTCGTGAAAACAGAGACTTGGCGAAAAGACTGAATGGAAATTCAATGGATCTCGACGAAAGCTTTGATAGGTAAAAAGAGAATGTTTTTTGCATTCTAGCTAATGAAAATTATTTTGCTGATGTAAATGTTCATTTTTTCTGTAGTCGTTACAGTGGCTACCGGTGCATGTATGGCCCTGAGCAATGAGCATAGCCCCTACTCATTTGAGCTTGAGTTGTGACATTCATCAGCACTGTGAATGGTAATATCAAGTAACGGTAATATTGTGGGGTGCTGTGGTCTAGTGGTGGCGTCGTTGCCTTGGAGCCGGAAGGTTCGAGGTTCGAATCCACCTCAAGTCGTCGCGTAGGGACCTTGGGCAAGTCCTTCACTCGCAATAATAGCTCAGCGCTTCGGCGTGAAACTCCGATGCAGTGTCCGCGCTGCATTCGGGAGCGCCTCTGAGTAGGGAGAGAGCTTGAAGGGGCGCTATGACAAGTGCACATACATACATAAGATCAGGATCTAATTGTTTATCCAAGTACGATTGCCATTAAGGTACAAAATTGTACTGAATATTCGCCGAATTGAAAGCCCCCCATAATCAAAGCTTTATACGAATTTACTGTTACACAATTATTTAACAGAAACAACAAGATTCTATTTTGAGTGTTATCATTTTGCCAGGTTTGAATTTCAGTTGATGTAAAATGGCATCTCAAGTTTGTTGAAATAGGTTTTAGGATTACACCACAAAGATAGCACTAGCAACAGACCGCATTATTTTCAAGTTGATCTGATTTCGTTTTCGCTCATAAGTTCACGTGCACAGAAAATTAAGTTAAGCACTCATTTCTTTGTGCAAATATTATTTTAGAAACTTCCAGCCAAAGCTTCCGGGTAGCTAAGTATATTCAATACTACTATCATTGCACCAATATAGTAATGGGGTGGGGTGTGACTGTTCTATTTTAAAAGAGCTTGTCTGAATTACTTGACACAGATCCCATGTAGCAAATGTAAGTGGCTAAATGTTAATAGCGGGTCAACCTACTAAGGTCTGTGTGAAATTTGAAGTATAAACCAAATATTCTCACTTGTTGCTGTACACTGCTGTTACTTTTCCATGCAGTGACATGGACAATTATTTGGAAGGTGCAACATGTCTGTGAAAGAATGACAGAAACTCCAGGAAGAATCCATGCATGTCTAGTCAAAAGTCAACAAGGGATTCGTAGCGGAACACAACAGCTTAGTAAATAAATAGTCAGCCTATGATGGACACATGGTTTTATGGTTTTGTTCACCAGGATGTATCAAAAATTCAGTGTCCTTCCAACTTTTACAACTCATCATAATAAATATTTGTATTACTTGGATATGACCACAGGGCATCATTAATTTGAGAATGCAGTTTGCTAATTCAGTCCAGCACACGATCATTAGAATAAGTTTAAAGGATAATTAATCAGTTCATATTGAGGATATAAGTTGGATCAATGTAATTATAGGCTATTATAGCGAAATGTCTAATGGGATAGTACCGGGTAATTTTGTGCAATTTTACTTTCTGAATCATATGATATAAAACTATAAAAGATTACCATCACTTTAATTGTACATAATTTACAATAATTAGGCAACATTTGAACATGCTTTCTCAATCCTAATTGTAATAAATCATTGAAAATCAACAGACTTTATATAATGTATCAACCTAATGGGGAAACCATTTTTTTAACAAAGATGCTGTTTCTATGTAAATAATATGTAAAACAAAATGTAGTATAAAGAATTGGTTATCATAAAAAATATTTATATTGGATTTAAGATTATGTGTGTTATTTAAAAATATTTGACATTTGATCTGCTCTATAGATGATGTATTTATATTACCGTATCTGACACCAAAATTCAGATAACAATTAGGTCATTTAAAGAATATTCTTGTCTTATCTTTGTTTCTGGCACTTACGGCGGCCATTTGTTAACTTAGTCTTTTATATCTTGGCTACAGGTCTACTTCAAAAGCAGGCTATCCTTTGGTTAGATATTATGCCCATTTGAGAAGTACCGTAACTACAATAAGAATAAAACATCTGCATACACATTCAGATAATATTGTGTTGACACTTTAACGACAAGTCACATAACTTTTGTAACTTTATTCCAAGATGGCAAGGAACTTTTAAATCTCAAATTCCAGGCTCAACATATAAAAGTTTAAAGTAACATGATGTATTCCTTCAAACTGAAGCTGGTACCAAACTGCTCAGCCAAATGAAGCCAACTACACTGCACATTTCTATTTACAATTTATGGGAACTGCTGCACTGGAGCTTTGTAATCATGCAGAAGTTTGTACTACAGGTGCAATCAGCAATTGGTTAATTACTTTACTCAGACACAAAACAGTTTTGAAGGCAGAAAGCGGTTTGTTGGACACTTGTAAAAGTCAAATTCAACCAGAAGATCCAGCATGCTGATACCTACATCTGCAGATAGTCAATAGTCATGCACAGCAATCTCAGTTGCAGTTTTAAAACATACTGCTCACTGTGATTGCAAAATGTTACACAGATTCATAAAAATTAACAATTACAAAAGCTGTATATATACCAAAGATAAAAAATTTCTTCAAACAGTCATAGACTATTTTCTCCTATCTACACTGCCAAGAAACGTCATGCTTGTCCATGTTTTGCAAACTAAGTGTCTATTCGTATGCGACAAATACTGTACGGCTTTTGTGTATTCGAAAAGTGAATTCAGAAACTGTCTTTTAACACACAATATGAAATCCTGAAAATTTCAATCATGTTGTCAAACAATATCACAGTAATGAAGTTCTCATCGTGCCAGCCTCTTTCTGCATTCCTGCTGCTTGAAACCGGGAATGTGATGAACTCTGATGTTCCAGGTTGATTTAAAAAGTTCCATAGTCATTGACGAATCCCATTGCACTTGCCTGTATTAACATTAATGATTAATTATTAATTTAAATGTTAAAATTTAGAAATAAGGAGAGCAATGCAACTACGACCTCCTTTGGACTACTCTTGAATAAGCTGGTGCCCTGCACTTGTCTTTGTGTGGTGCTATAGAAATTTGGAGATTACAATTACGAATATACGATGGTCTCACAACTCAATTGTTTTGTATTCATCATTACCACCATAATCATCGTCGATCTTTCTTCATTGGATACAGTGATTGATTTGTTGGAAAGCTCGACCTGTCTCACCAAATTACAGGTTCCCCTACTGCATTTGATATTCCTTCCAAAGTTGAGAAGTAACTATAAAACCAAATATATTGGTCAACACACAATTTGTATCATAAATGAAAATAGCAAATCTTTACTAATTTTGAGGTGCTGAACACGAAAATGACAGTAACATTTGTTGATTAGCTCTAGTTTAGGAGATACAGAGATGGTTACTTACAAATGTCTCAGTACGCATTGAGTCGGCCTATACATAATATGTGGGTAACCATAACTTATATTTTAAGACTTACACATCTTTCCACCTGGTGTACTTCAGGATAGAAGACCATAAAAATCGTCAGATATGGAACCACAAACAAAACACCCTAAGCAAGAAAGACAAACAGACTTTAAAAGATCAATTATAAACAAAAGTACTACAAATCAATTATTAGCAAATTTTTAAAAAAAAATTTAAAAAAATTTAACAACACAACTGCTTTCATTTGTTTTACATCTATGATTAGGCAATCAAGTTATCACAGGCATAAAATTTAACAAACAAGAAAATAGCTCATTCTAAATTCTAAAAAATTATCAACAAAGGATGAAATAATTTGAGTTATTTCATCAACTCGTCTATTCAGTGTAGGCCTATTTATATAGCACCTGCTCTAGATATCTACTCAGAAGCACTCCCATCCATAACCAAAAAGGGAGGAAACAAATACTAACAATGTAGCAAGCATAGACTGTTGTATAAATGACTTGATTCGAATTCTAAAATTGAAAAACATGAGACAAAAGAGTTTTCAATGACTGGCAACCCTTTAAATGACCAAGCAATCCTTTTTCACATCAAAAATCTCTTAGCCATTCGGTTGCTAAACTAACTTTTAATTGAATTATTGACGAGGTTGTACGAATTTAACTGCTAGTGACACGTAGTACTGTAACGTACTTATATTATTGAAAGCTACCTATACCATGGCACTACATAAACTCAAGTAAGGACGAACTACGTAACATATAGCCAAATCAACAGTGAATCTTACTCTGTTTATAGTTCTAATCTTGTATATGTCATTGATAATGAGTGCTGACATTACTAAAGTCAAAATCTCATGCACAAGAACCTTGCAAAATTTCAATGTGATGTCTTAATGTTTAATGATAACAGATAATATTAAGCAGCCATACTCACAAAGACCTCTGCACATCTTTCTTCTTCACGAGATACTGAAGCAAAAAGCATGTACCGTTTAATTGATTAGTATGGCAATATGCAATCAATACACTCATGACCGAATAACAAAATATTGAATTACAGTTTGAGATACAGGCAAATTATCAACTAAAATGATCAAACAAAGGTACCAACATAAAGTTTACCCCAACATCAACATCATTGAGACAAATGTGTTAAACGTGAATGCAAAATAATTCTAGATGAAAAAATATATATGTATAAGCTTAGTCAACCAACGTAATATGCTGTCTGCCACAAAAGTTAACTGAATGCAGAGAAATTTATGATGCTGGAAAAAATGTAGGCCTACATTTTGAGTAAAGGGAGTCTAACACATAGACTTGTTAATGCAATTCAACTCATAGACTGACTGCTATAATAACATTATAACTCAGCCTTCTTCATTATGCGTACATCAGTTACCAAAAGTTATTCTAACAAATACTATTCCTGCTCAAAAAGTATTAAAAAGTATTGACTTACAACAGTACAGAGTAAGGCAGTATAGAAACCACGCTAATGATGAAGCCAGGTACACAGACAACACGCTAAAAAAATTAACAGAAAACAGTTAATCCAAATCAATAAAAATCATTTAAAAAATTGGGAAAAGTCGGCAAATCTGAGTTCATTCTTCACACATCTTGAGACTAACGAAAAGACAAACTCATAAACTATTATTTTTCTATTAAGCTTTTAACCCAAGCAGTTATGGATCTAGAGAAGCCACTTGGCACAAGCCTTGACTCCTGTCATGACTTGAATGAGGACATCTCTCATTGTTCTTGGTGTCTGGTGTGAAGCATAAAAATTAACTGCTACACATGAAGCCATTTATAATCAACATACAACATCGGGTGAATGCCACTAGAAGCAAATAAACAACAGCAGCTCTACAAACTACAATGTGCAGCTGTCACGTGCTTTATGATAAAGACACTACCGTACTTCAAGTAGTCACTAAATCAGATAGTTTAGATCGGTTTTAAAATTTAGTATCGTCTTCACAATGTCTACGCACATTATTGATTGACGAATCCATCGATTCTTCAACTTCTGATCCATCCCAAATGTTGGAACCAAATTAACATATTTGATAATTCCCGGTGCAAGAACAGCAACACCAAACAAGTCGTTGATTGACAACCACAATTGACGCCAATCTACAACCAAAGTGACAGAACATGTATCACTTAATGCCATGGCAGCCAAGAGAACATTCTATAGCATTCAAGCAGCACAGCATTCTGCTGGAATTCTCAGTTCATAGTGGAAAGTGATTTTTTACATGGAAATCTACAAGTGACGTTCATTTGGCATGGAATTTTGAGAAAAAGAAACGATAAATATTGCTTAAACAGTTGTAACTATTGCAAAAATTAAAAGTTTCAAGTGAAGATTTCAAGGATTGTGGAAAAATCTTTCCTTTGTAAGTTCTGGATTTTTGTAGGTAGAAAACTCTCAATAAATGGCAGAGAAATTGCATTTTTCCTGTGAGACTTTTTTTGTTGAGCCACTCTGTATATTATATAATTATGTTAAAATGAATTAAACACTTCAATGGAAATGTAACACTAGCATACGTTGGCAGTCGTTAGTGAGTGGTGTCATGTAGTTGATGAGGATGATGAACTCAACAACGATACAGACGCAGAGGAAAGTAGTCAGTCTTCGGAAGTTCCTAGAAGACAGCACAGCAGCAGATGAGAAAAGTGAACTGCAACATGTGCAAGATAGCCTAATCCAAATGAAACAAGATTGCTTACTTGAAGAAAAACAAACAACCACTTCTGCTGCACAAGGTGCAGCTGTCTTGTAGATTTTAAATGAAATTTGTGTTCATTTAGGCTAGTGTGAACTGGAATTTTTAGTATTTTACTATTTTAAACACCAATATTATTTTCTACATTGAAAATATTCATATTTTGCAGGCTTTTGTTTAAAATATCAATATTGTGCTCATTACATGGGTCAACAAGCATTTTGCTACTGTTTTTGTTGGTCCCAAAGTCCATAAACTTGTGCTTGACAAGTTCAAATGTAAGCTGAAGCCTACTGAGTTAGCAGTATAGGAAGCATTCTAGCTGGCTGTATAGAACATGTAAAAACCTGTAGTTTCTTATATTTATATTCATCATAAATTCTCTACTAATAACAACTATATAAAATTATATGTCAACAACAGAAATCGTACACATTAATTGGTGATCTGCAAGTTGATGCTTAGCATAGAAGAGTGAAACTGCTTGAAATCTTACTCTCGTGCATGAGCCTGATCTGGATGAAAAAGGTTTGCCTCGCACCAGTAGCAGTGAATCAGCATCAGGACTTGAACCAATCTCAAACACTGAGCACAATGCTCCAGAACGTGAAACCATTTGTAATCAGTGTACAACATCGAATGAATGCCACTGGAAACAAACAAACATTTGTAATCAGTGTACAGCATCGAGTGAATGCCACTGGAAACAAACAAACATTTGTAATCAGTGTACAACATCGAGTGAATGCCACTAGAAACAAACAAACAAACAATCAACAACAGCAGCAGCAACTCTACACTGTAAATTTTCAATAGCACAGATGCATCTAATCTAATCCAATGACTTCTATAGCGCCATTAACACATAGTACAATCAATGCTGCTCCCTCAAGTGAAATGATACAAGTGAAACAGGATAAAATGAAAATGAAAACAAGTGAATTCTATGAAACACATTTAATAGAAAGCTGGTTACTAACCATGCAATAACCAGGAACAATAAAATCGGTTCTGTTCACCACAAATTCTTGCTTTATACCAATTTACCGATCAATGTCAAATATCTTCAATCAGTAATACTTTTATTAATATTGTCAATTAATGAAAAGCTTTAAACCCCTACTTTTCAAACATCACTATTTAGTTGACAGCAAACATATAGGCCTATCTAAAAAATATGACAGACAGAAACTTAACTCTGCAAATTCAATCTGACCTGACAAATATACAGACAAATTCATTCTTGATTGTGCTCCATCATACTTGTCTACATGTATATGTAGTCTTTGTCGACCTCTGTCTCCCACCTCGCAGCCCGTCTTCGCTCTTCGACAATCTGGGAGCTTTTGTTTCCGCAAGCTCACACTTCTAACAGTCAGTGCTGAGCCTTTTCGATTGTGGGTCCGCCATCTGCAATGGCCTCCCATTACCCTCAATTGCGACTTATGCCTAGGCAGCTAGGCTAAACTCCCTGCTTTTTATAAGCCGCTCAAAAGTCCTAATTTTTAGCTGTGGCTACGGCTGGTAGCGCCTCTGTGTAAGTCTCTTGAAGAGCCATACAGTTTCTAAATGAATTAATTAATGAAATGCTTGATTTGATTAAACAAGACACTGACAAATGCTTGATTTGATTAAAGCAAAACACAAACAAATGCTTGATTTCACTATAATCCTTTATACAGAGTGAAAGCAGGCTTCACTTACAGGCACATGAATTGTAGAGCTGATGTTACATAGAAGATGTGCAACGACAAAACTGTTTGCTCAACTCTATAATAGCCGCTCAAGCGATAGATACACAGCCCAACGAAAATGGTACAAAACAAGGCAAATGTGGCATTTCTACAAAAGAACGAAAAGTCTTGTTTGAGTTGTATGAAAAAGTCAAACTCTGTACAATGTACACTCACAATAGAAAAACATAAAATAATCAGCAAGACAAATGAAAAGCATCAGCTGATGATATAAAATGATAAAGTAAATAATGCTACTAAATCTGCTGAACCTACTTAATTAGTTTCTCTGCATAAGAACGTTTGACACTATGAACTGAAACCAAGCTGCAGCTCTATGACTTCTATGTTTGCCCGTAGGCTACTTCTGTGTGGCTGTGATTGTGAAACCTGAACGACCAAAAAAACAAGAAGCCAGACAACTTCAACATGTGGTGTCTCAGGAACGATCCTTTTGATTGATTTCCTAAATGGATCATGTCGGTAACGTGGCAATCAGATGAACAGTTATCAGTTCCAGTCTTTGGCACACACAGTCTGGAAAAGCATAGGCTACCGGTACTCAGTTTCTTTCAGACATGTCACACAACTTCCAGACGATAAGTACCACACTGTAACACTGTTACTAATAAATATTATGTCTACTATAATCTACCATATCAGCTCCACATATGCAACCATCCAAACAACTACTGCCATCTCATCCACACTAATCATCAGTAGTCGCTGTCATAATCATCATCATCAATCCCCTTTGCCTCTCTTTTACTGGTATCAATGTCATTGATAATGTTATCATTATCGATGGCAGAGTCGTTACAAGGAACTTGCCTTGTGCATGCAAGAGCATCAAAGTGAGGCGGATAGCATCCCTCAATGACAACATCCGAAATGTTGTAAATCACAGAACTATCTACAATTATTTTTATAAACACATTGCACAATTACTGCATAACCTATCCTAGTATTTATCAAAATTCCAATTACCGTACTTACTCACCACTGGTCATATAGTTTACGGTAGTATAACCATTATGAAAAGAGACCATTTGGCGCTGTTGATATAGGCCTATAGTCTGACAACCCGTCAGCCTGTCGGGCACAATGATTTCACATAGGGCCTAGCTAAACCTCAATCGAAGGTCCACAATCAAGCCACCCACTTCATTACAGTTTTACGGCCAGATACTGCAATTTACAGAGAATAAAATATAACAGGTCAGTACAGTGGTACGTATTGTTGTCTATCAGCTGTCGAATTCACATTGACTTTCTATAACAGCCTAAACAAAACTGGTGCTTTCTTCACTACTACTTCTGCCAGTAAAGTTTTGTCGGCTTTTAACTACCCTATCAGAGATTTATGCTGCCAATGAAAACAACTACGTGCCAAACTCCGCCACTGCTTGCACTCTGGCAGTGTCAGTCCCAGGGTGAGAATTGCCGGGGGGTTGGGGGGGTTCAACCCCCCAGTCATTTTTAGAGCCCCATGTTAAAGTATGTTTTTCATACCTCAATTTCAAGTTTATCATAGGCCAACCCCCCCCAGTTATTTTTCCACAATTCTCATACTGGTCAGTCCCAAGTCTGCATAAAGGAGGATGGCGACGCTAATGATCTTTGTTATCACACAATTTCGTTTTAAACTTAAACAACTACTAACTACGAGTTAGCCCTTAGGGGAGATTTGTAAGGGGAGATTTGTAAGAGTAGACTATTCTTTCACCAAGACTATATAATTGTGTAGATATACTCCTGCATTGAACGCAGTGCTATTCTTAAATTTCTGTACGTATAGATCAATATCGTTCCTTCACATGTAGGCCTATGCCAATTTCATGTATCAAAGCAGAAAAAATAGGCTACTCACTCATTCTGCAGCAACCCAAATCTTGTAGCAAGAACAGATGTAACCTCCTATATCGACTGAAATAGATACAAAATCAGTTAAAGCCTCCTTCACAGCTCGAGGATAATCCAAAAGGAATCAATGAGAACTCGACTATTACCTTAATAAAATATCTGAATACAGCTGTAGTATTAAATCGGCTAATTACTCAACTCTAAACGTTGGTCTTCGACTTAACTCTATCTCTCCTCATATAGCCTTTGGCCTACTTAACTGCTGGTCTCTCATTACCATAATCTTTGGCATTCAACTTCTCAGTTTGTCCACTTTGTTGTTGGAGACGAGAGGTGGTAGGGTTGAACATTACTAAGCTTGCATATGACTCAGAATGCTTTACAGTGGCCAAGGTGAAGAGCTACACACAAAGTTCTCACTCACATGAAAGGTCAACCCCGAATATGCATTGTGAGCTGGCCGCATCAATTGACCTTGTGTTTCAAGCTAAATATAGCCTATCATAACATAAATATAACATAAATATTTTCGTTTATTCAACAATCCGGTTGACAGACCGCAACCGGTTACAATGTAGGCTACAGCTATGCAGCTATCTTAATTAACATTAATCTTAACTAGCCTACTAACAGAACAAACCGCCTCCAATACAAGGGCAATAATAGGCAAAGCAGCATACAAAGCATGTCTATAATTGTCTATCCTACGTTGATCACATTATTTAGCTCATAATAATGGATTTGCAAGATTGCCGACTGTTTCCAACTAGCCCATAGGCCCTATAGCCTATTGATTTGCGGCGCAGAAAGGGCGCAGACTGGGGAAGCGGAGGACCATACATGTTGTTACACCTAGCCTATTCAAATGGGAAGTCGTGGTGGTGAAGGATCTCACCTAGACCGTCATCAAATCAATTCATTGAAAAATTAGCAGGGGCGAGGACATGATTAGATCGCTTAGGCAAATCGAGTATAGGCTAATCTTTAGACTTACATTTACATTTGCAGGACCAGTGGTTAGCCTATAGACCTAATGTGCACATGTGACTATCTCAATAATTCATTATAAATCTCATTCATATGATATAATTACACCGGTAGATCTAATGCGACCGTGAATATTGGACCCAAGAAGTTATAATAGGCTTACACTCTTCTCTAAGATGACGACCCATCGTCAATGTTTAGTTTTCCAGTCAAGTGATATGTGACTAATATGTTAAATATGTCCACTGCACGTGACAGATGATACAGTCACCGTCACGTAGGACCTAGGCCTACGTTGCAGAGGTGAAAAGGTCGATAATGAGCGAGATTGTCACCATTGATCCATATTGTATAGATGGCCCCTCTTCAAATTCTGCTCAAACCCAAGATTCGTCCAGTATACGTAAGTGGAAAGACCTTGCACAGACCCTAGCTAAGACCAATAAGGTCTTTCTGCGGAGGTGTAGCCTAAGCCTACAGCTGTTCTCGCTACCAAATACGTTGCAGCTTCAAGATCAAGAGCAGTCGTCCATTGAGCAATAGCCTGAGAGATGGGAGATAGTCATGGGTATGAAGTGTTGTCGACTTCATTTTCTTCGCTTCTTCGTCATAAATAATATTATAGGCTAAATGCAGATGTGCCTGGACCAGTCGTCTTCCTCGCCGTCTAATCTTCCCACCGACAAAATGTAGGTCTACGGTTGGTGTACACTGTACAGCATGCATATACTCACTGCTGAGGTGGCTCAAGGCACAGGTGGAGCAGAACTTCGCATACAACCATAATTCTTCCCCTATCAATAAGATGGTTTAGCTTTTTGGCTAAGATACAATCAATATTATAAGAACTTAAACTTGATATTGAATCGTTTCTGGATCCCTGAAGAACGGTTTTTCCACAGTTGCCACATTGCCAACCTGACATCACATTCTTCGTGATCACAAAGTCTATTTTTAATTTTTCTTCTCTGCAATTTTCTCTCCTGAGGGGAGTGGGCCAATCCCTGAGGTGCTGCGATACTGTGCCAACCCGTGGAGAAGCTGGAGCAAGCCTCTTCGTCTTCTGCTAAGTCTAAAAATCAGTTTAAAATCGATGCCCCCTCCTACAGGGGACGTATCAGATGTCAAACTGATAAGAACAGATACTTTTGTTTCTTTTAATAAATGTACAGAATATTTACAAGATTGCATTTTCTTGCATTATCAGTGCAAAGCAATATTCATCGAAATGATTAAATACTAATTTAGAATGTCCAAATTGAGATTTTCAATATAGTGTCTTTCGTGATACAGTGCATTGTAGGGCGCGGTGGTGTAGTGGTGGCGTCGTTGCCTTGGAGTCGAGGGTTCCAAGTTCGAATCCACCTCAAGCCGCCGCGTAGGGATCTTGAGCAAGTTCTTCACTCACAATTGCTTGGGTGCTTCGGCGTGAAACTCCGGTGCAGTGTCCGCACTGTTGGCGGGAGTGCCTATGAGTAGAGAGCTTGAATGGGTGCTATAGAAATGAAGAACAAAAACAAACAAAAAATAAGGTAAGCACTGCAGATATCAGACAAAATAGCTACAATCAGATTTGGAGCGTCAGATATTCTAAGATACTGCACACCAAATATGCCGCTAAGAAATGTAGGCCTACATATAATTACTGAATGAGATGATTATGATCATATTTGCAAGAGCATTTGAAGAGCTTTACAAACACAGTACAATAAGTATGCACTAAGGAAATGGAATGTCTATGATACTATTTGCAGTGTTATTTTTAAGCAAGCATTTAGGTAGATATGCACTGAAAAAGGTAATATTGATTTTCCAGATTTCCAGAATCATTTGTCAAAATGCGGTACAGTAGGGCTGCACGAAACAACGTTTATGAATACCAATTCTATAGTATAGGCCTACAGTAAAACTCAGACATTGTTTCACATCATAGACGCTATTACCATCGCCTCCATCTACGCCGTTCTCGACTCCTCCATCTCTGCTTCAGCCGCGAACTTTACCGTTGATACGTACACCGTCTCCGCACCATCTCCGCCGTTGCATCCGTCTCCACCGTTGCCGTCGCCACCATCTCCGCCGTCACGTCGACACCATCCCCGCCGTCACGTCGACACCATTTCAGCCGTCACGTCGACACCATCCCCGCCGTCACGTCGACACCATTTCAGCCGTCACGTCGCCACCATCTCCACCGTCACGTCGACACCATTTCAGCCGTCACGTCGACACCATCTTCGCCGTCACATCGGCACCATCTCCGCCGTCACGTCGCCACCGTCCCCACCGTCACGTCGACAACATCTCCACCGTCACGTCGCCACCATTTCAGCCGTCACGTCGACACCGTTTCCGCCGTCACGTCGACACCATCTCCACCGTCACGTCGACACCATTTCAGCCGTCACGTCGACACCATCACCGCCGTCACGTCGACACCATCACCGTCGTCACGTCGACACCATTTCAGCCGTCACGTCGACACCATTTCGGCTGTCATGTCGACACCATCTCCGCCGTCACGTCGACACCATTTCGACCATCACGTCGCCGCCATTTCCGGAAGGTTCGTGGTCCGAATCCATCTCGACGCGTAAGGACCTTGTGCAAGTCCTTCACTCGGCGTGAAACTCCGATGCGGTGTCCACTCCGCACTCGAAAGCGCCTTTGAGTAGAAAGAGCTTCAAGAGGCGCTATAACAAGTGCACATACAAACAAAATAAACAAACAATCTTCACCGTCGCCACCATCTTCGCCGTCACGTCGACACCATCTCCACCGTCACGTCGCCACCATTTCAGCCGTCACGTCGACACCATCTTCACCGCCACGTCGACACCATCTCCGCCGTCATGTCGACACCATCTTCGCCGTCACGTCGACATCATCTTCACCGTCACGTCGACACCATCTCAGCCGTCACGTCGACACCATCTTCGCCGTCACGTCGACACCATCTCCACCATCACGTCGAAACCATCTTCGCCGTCACGTCGACACCATTTCAGCCGTCACGTCGACACCATCTTCCGCGGTCACGTCGACACCATTTCAACCGTCACGTCGACACCATCTCCAGTGACACGACGACACCATCACCGCCGTCACGTCGACACCATATCAGCCGTCACGTCGACACCATTTCGGCCGTCACGTCGACACCATCTCCGCCGTCACGTCGACACCATTTCGGCCGTCACGTCGACACCATCTCCGCCGTCACGTCGACACCATATCAGCCGTCACGTCGACACCCTATCAGCCGTCACGTCGACACCATCTCCGCCGTCACGTCGACACCATTTCGGCCGTCACGTCGACACCATCTCCGCCGTCACGTCGACACCATATCAGCCGTCACGTCGACACCATCTTCCGCGGTCACGTCGACACCATTTCAACCGTCACGTCGACACCATTTCAGCCGTCACGTCGACACCATTTCAGCCGTCACGTCGACACCATTTCAGCCGTCACGTCGCTACCATTTCCGGACGGTTCGAGGTCCGAATCCACCTCGCCGCGAGAAGACCTTGGGCAAGTAACAACAAGTGCACATACAAACAAGACAAACAAACCATTTTCGCCGTTGCCGTACTCTCCGCCGTCACGTCAACACCACCTCCGCCGTCACGTCGCCACCGTCAGGTCGTCATGTCGACACCATCCTCGCCCTCACGTCAACATCATCTTCACCGTCACGTCGACACCATCTCCGCCGTCACGACGACACCACCTCCACCGTCACATCGACACCATCTTCGCCGTCACGTCGACATCATCTTCACCGTCACGTCGACACCATCTCCACCGTCATGTCGACACCATCTTCGCCGTCACGTCGGCACCATCTCCGCCGTCACGTCGACACCATCTTCACCGTCACGTCGACACCATCTTCGCCGTCACGTCGACACCATTTCAGCCGTCACGTCGACACCGTTTCCGCCGTCACCGTTTACGCCGTCACGTCGACACCGTTTCAGCAGTCACGTCGACACCATCTCCACCGTCACGTCGACACCATCTTCGCCGTCACGTCGACACCATCTCCGCCGTCACGTCGACACCATGCATCTTCGCCGTAACGTCGACACCATCTTCGCCGTCACGTCGACACCATCTCCACCGTCACGTCGACACCATCTTCGCCGTCACGTCGACACCATTTCAGCCGTCACGTCGACACCGTTTCGGCCGTCACGTCGACACCATCTCCACCGTCACGTCGACACCATCTCCGCTGACACGACGACACCATTTCAACCGTCACGTCGACACCATTTCAGCCGTCACGTCGACACCATTTCAGCCGTCACGTCGACACCATTTCGACCATCACGTCGCCGCCATTTCCGGACGGTTCGAGGTCCGAATCCACCTCGCCGCGAGAAGACCTTGGGCTAGTAACAACAAGTGCACATACAAACAAGATAAACAAACCATCTTCGCCGTTGCCGTACTCTCCGCCGTCACGTCGACACCATCACCGTCGTCACGTCGACACCATTTCAGCCGTCACGACGACAACATTTCGGCCGTCACGTCGACACCATATCCGCCGTCACGTCGCCGCCATTTCCGGAAGGTTCGTGGTCCGAATCCACCTCGACGCGTAAGGACCTTGTGCAAGTCCTTCACTCGGCGTGAAACTCCGATGCGGTGTCCACTCTGCACTCGAGAGCGCCTTTGAGTAGAAAGAGCTTCAAGAGGCGATATAACAAGTGCACATACAACCAAAACAAACAAACCATCTTCACCGTCGCCACCATCTTCGCCGTCACGTCGACACCATCTCCACCGTCACGTCGCCACCATTTCAGCCGTCACGTCGACACCATCTTCACCGCCACGTCGACACCATCTCCGCCGTCATGTCGACACCATCTTCGCCGTCACGTCGACATCATCTTCACCGTCACGTCGACACCATCTCAGCCGTCACGTCGACACCATCTTCGCCGTCACGTCGACACCATCTCCACCATCACGTCGAAACCATCTTCGCCGTCACGTCGACACCATTTCAGCCGTCACGTCGACACCATCTTCCGCGGTCACGTCGACACCATTTCAACCGTCACGTCGACACCATCTCCAGTGACACGACGACACCATCACCGCCGTCACGTCGACACCATATCAGCCGTCACGTCGACACCATTTCGGCCGTCACGTCGACACCATCTCCGCCGTCACGTCGACACCATTTCGGCCGTCACGTCGACACCATCTCCGCCGTCACGTCGACACCATATCAGCCGTCACGTCGACACCCTATCAGCCGTCACGTCGACACCATCTCCGCCGTCACGTCGACACCATTTCGGCCGTCACGTCGACACCATCTCCGCCGTCACGTCGACACCATATCAGCCGTCACGTCGACACCATCTTCCGCGGTCACGTCGACACCATTTCAACCGTCACGTCGACACCATTTCAGCCGTCACGTCGACACCATTTCAGCCGTCACGTCGACACCATTTCAGCCGTCACGTCGCTACCATTTCCGGACGGTTCGAGGTCCGAATCCACCTCGCCGCGAGAAGACCTTGGGCAAGTAACAACAAGTGCACATACAAACAAGACAAACAAACCATTTTCGCCGTTGCCGTACTCTCCGCCGTCACGTCAACACCACCTCCGCCGTCACGTCGCCACCGTCAGGTCGTCATGTCGACACCATCCTCGCCCTCACGTCAACATCATCTTCACCGTCACGTCGACACCATCTCCGCCGTCACGACGACACCACCTCCACCGTCACATCGACACCATCTTCGCCGTCACGTCGACATCATCTTCACCGTCACGTCGACACCATCTCCACCGTCATGTCGACACCATCTTCGCCGTCACGTCGGCACCATCTCCGCCGTCACGTCGACACCATCTTCACCGTCACGTCGACACCATCTTCGCCGTCACGTCGACACCATTTCAGCCGTCACGTCGACACCGTTTCCGCCGTCACCGTTTACGCCGTCACGTCGACACCGTTTCAGCAGTCACGTCGACACCATCTCCACCGTCACGTCGACACCATCTTCGCCGTCACGTCGACACCATCTCCGCCGTCACGTCGACACCATGCATCTTCGCCGTAACGTCGACACCATCTTCGCCGTCACGTCGACACCATCTCCACCGTCACGTCGACACCATCTTCGCCGTCACGTCGACACCATTTCAGCCGTCACGTCGACACCGTTTCGGCCGTCACGTCGACACCATCTCCACCGTCACGTCGACACCATCTCCGCTGACACGACGACACCATTTCAACCGTCACGTCGACACCATTTCAGCCGTCACGTCGACACCATTTCAGCCGTCACGTCGACACCATTTCGACCATCACGTCGCCGCCATTTCCGGACGGTTCGAGGTCCGAATCCACCTCGCCGCGAGAAGACCTTGGGCTAGTAACAACAAGTGCACATACAAACAAGATAAACAAACCATCTTCGCCGTTGCCGTACTCTCCGCCGTCACGTCGACACCATCACCGTCGTCACGTCGACACCATTTCAGCCGTCACGACGACAACATTTCGGCCGTCACGTCGACACCATATCCGCCGTCACGTCGCCGCCATTTCCGGAAGGTTCGTGGTCCGAATCCACCTCGACGCGTAAGGACCTTGTGCAAGTCCTTCACTCGGCGTGAAACTCCGATGCGGTGTCCACTCTGCACTCGAGAGCGCCTTTGAGTAGAAAGAGCTTCAAGAGGCGATATAACAAGTGCACATACAACCAAAACAAACAAACCATCTTCACCGTCGCCACCATCTTCGCCGTCACGTCGACACCATCTCCACCGTCACGTCGCCACCATTTCAGCCGTCACGTCGACACCATCTTCACCGCCACGTCGACACCATCTCCGCCGTCATGTCGACACCATCTTCGCCGTCACGTCGACATCATCTTCACCGTCACGTCGACACCATCTCAGCCGTCACGTCGACACCATCTTCGCCGTCACGTCGACACCATCTCGGCCGTCACGTCGACACCTTCTTCGCCGTCACGTCGACACCATCTCCGCCGTCACGTCGACACCATCTCCGCCGTCACGTCGACACCATCTTCGCCGTCACGTCGACACCATCTCCGCCGTCATGTCGACACCATCTTCGCCGTCACGTCCACACCATCTCCACCGTCACGTCGACACCATCTCCACCGTCACGTCGACACCATCTTCGCCGTCACGTCGACACCATCTTCGCCGTCACGTTGACAACATCTCCGCCGTCACGTCGACACCATCTTCGCCGTCACGTCGACACCATTTCAGCCGTCACGACGACACCATCTCCACCGTCACGTCGACACCATCTTTGCCGTCACGTCGACATCATCTTCACCGTCACGTCGACACCATCTCCGCCGTCACGTCGACACCATCTTCGCCGTCACGTCGACACCATTTCAGCCGTCACGTCGACATCATCTTCACCGTCACGTCGACACCATCTCCGCCGTCATGTCGACACCATCTTCGCCGTCACGTCGACACCATTTCAGCCGTCACGTCGACACCATCTCCACCGTCACGTCGCCACCATTTCAGCCGTCACGTCGACACCATCTTCCTGCGTCACGTCGCCACCATCTTCGCCGTCACGTCGCCATCAATTCAGCCGTCACGTCACCATCTTCACCGTCACGTCGACACCATCTTCGCCGTCACGTCGACACCATTTCAGCCGTCACGTCGACACCGTTTCCGCCGTCACCGTTTACGCCGTCACGTCGACACCGTTTCAGCAGTCACGTCGACACCATCTCCACCGTCACGTCGACACCATCTTCGCCGTCACGTCGACACCATCTCCGCCGTCACGTCGACACCATGCATCTTCGCCGTAACGTCGACACCATCTTCGCCGTCACGTCGACACCATCTCCACCGTCACGTCGACACCATCTTCGCCGTCACGTCGACACCATTTCAGCCGTCACGTCGACACCGTTTCGGCCGTCACGTCGACACCATCTCCACCGTCACGTCGACACCATCTCCGCTGACACGACGACACCATTTCAACCGTCACGTCGACACCATTTCAGCCGTCACGTCGACACCAATTCAGCCGTCACGTCGACACCATTTCGACCATCACGTCGCCGCCATTTCCGGACGGTTCGAGGTCCGAATCCACCTCGCCGCGAGAAGACCTTGGGCTAGTAACAACAAGTGCACATACAAACAAGATAAACAAACCATCTTCGCCGTTGCCGTACTCTCCGCCGTCACGTCGACACCATCACCGTCGTCACGTCGACACCATTTCAGCCGTCACGACGACACCATTTCGGCCGTCACGTCGACACCATATCCGCCGTCACGTCGCCGCCATTTCCGGAAGGTTCGTGGTCCGAATCCACCTCGACGCGTAAGGACCTTGTGCAAGTCCTTCACTCGGCGTGAAACTCCGATGCGGTGTCCACTCTGCACTCGAGAGCGCCTTTGAGTAGAAAGAGCTTCAAGAGGCGATATAACAAGTGCACATACAACCAAAACAAACAAACCATCTTCACCGTCGCCACCATCTTCGCCGTCACGTCGACACCATCTCCACCGTCACGTCGCCACCATTTCAGCCGTCACGTCGACACCATCTTCACCGCCACGTCGACACCATCTCCGCCGTCATGTCGACACCATCTTCGCCGTCACGTCGACATCATCTTCACCGTCACGTCGACACCATCTCAGCCGTCACGTCGACACCATCTTCGCCGTCACGTCGACACCATCTCGGCCGTCACGTCGACACCTTCTTCGCCGTCACGTCGACACCATCTCCGCCGTCACGTCGACACCATCTCCGCCGTCATGTCGACACCATCTTCGCCGTCACGTCGACACCATCTCCGCCGTCATGTCGACACCATCTTCGCCGTCACGTCCACACCATCTCCACCGTCACGTCGACACCATCTCCACCGTCACGTCGACACCATCTTCGCCGTCACGTCGACACCATCTTCGCCGTCACGTTGACAACATCTCCGCCGTCACGTCGACACCATCTTCGCCGTCACGTCGACACCATCTCCACCGTCACGTCGACACCATCTCCACCGTCACGTCGACACCATCTCCACCGTCACGTCGACACCATCTCCGCCGTCACGTCGACACCATCTCCACCGTCACGTCGACACCATCTTCGCCGTCACGTTGACAACATCTCCGCCGTCACGTCGACACCATCTTCGCCGTCACGTTGACACCATCTCCACCGTCACGTTGACACCATCTCCGCCGTCACGTCAACACCAGTTCAGTCGTCACGTCGACACCATCTACGCCGTCACGTCGACACCATCTCCACCGTCACGTCGACACCATCTTCGCCGTCACGTCGACACCATTTCAGCCGTCACGTCGACATCATCTTCACCGTCACGTCGACACCATCTTTGCCGTCACGTCGATATCATCTTCACCGTCACGTCGACACCATCTCCACCGTCACGTCGACACCATCTACGCCGTCACGTCGACACCATCTCCGCCGTCATGTCGACACCATCTTCGCCGTCACGTCGACACCATTTCAGCCGTCACGACGACACCATCTCCACCGTCACGTCGACACCATCTTTGCCGTCACGTCGACATCATCTTCACCGTCACGTCGACACCATCTCCGCCGTCACGTCGACACCATCTTCGCCGTCACGTCGACACCATTTCAGCCGTCACGTCGACATCATCTTCACCGTCACGTCGACACCATCTCCGCCGTCATGTCGACACCATCTTCGCCGTCACGTCGACACCATTTCAGCCGTCACGTCGACACCATCTCCACCGTCACGTCGCCACCATTTCAGCCGTCACGTCGACACCATCTTCCTCCGTCACGTCGCCACCATCTTCGCCGTCACGTCGCCACCATTTCAGCCGTCACGTCACCATCTTCACCGTCACGTCGACACCGTCTCCGCCGTCACGTCGACACCATTTCAGCCGTCACGTCGCCACCATTTCAGCCGTCACGTCGCCACCATTTCTGCCGTCACGTCGCCACCATTTCAGCCGTCACGTCGCCACCATTTCTGCCGTCACGTCGCCACCATTTCAGCCGTCACGTCGACACCATCTCCGCCGTCACGTCGCCACCATTTCAGCCGTCACGTCGCCACCATTTCAGCCGTCACGTCGCCACCATTTCTGCCGTCACGTCGCCACCATTTCACGTCACGTCGACACCATTTCATGAAGGTTCGAGGTTCGAATCCACCTGGCCGCGTGAGGACCTTGTGCAAGTCCTTCACTCATAATAATTGCTCAGCGACTCGGCGTGAAACTCCGATGCAGTGTCCACTCTGCATTCGAAAGCGCCTTTGAGTAGAAAGAGCTTGAAGAGGCGATATAAGAAGTGCACATACAAACAAAACAAACAAACCATCTTCGCCGTTGCTGCACTCTTCGCCGTCACGTCGACACCATCTTCACCGTCACGTTGACACCATCTCCGCCGTCACGTCGACACCATCTCCGCCGTCACGTCGACACCATCTCCGCCGTCACGTCGACACCATCTTTGCCGTCACGTCGACATCATCTTCACCGTCACGTCGACACCATCTCCGCCGTCAGGTCGACACCATCTCCACCGTCACGTCGCCACCATTTCAGCCGTCACGTCGACACCATCTCCACCGTCACGTCGACACCATCTCCACCGTCACGTCGACACCATCTCGGCCGTCACGTCGACACCATCTCCGCCGTCACGTCGACCCCATCTCCGCCGTCACGTCGGCATCATCTACGCCGTCACGTTGACACCATCTCCGCCGTCACGTCGACACCAGTTCAGTCGTCACGTCGACACCATCTACGCCGTCACGTCGACACCATCTCCGCCGTCACGTCGACACCATCTTCGCCGTCACGTCGACACCATTTCAGCCGTCACGTCGACATCATCTTCACCGTCACGTCGACACCATCTCCGCCGTCATGTCGACACCATCTTCGCCGTCACGTCGACACCATTTCAGCCGTCACGTCGACACCATCTCCACCGTCACGTCGCCACCATTTCAGCCGTCACGTCGACACCATCTTCCTCCGTCACGTCGCCACCATCTTCGCCGTCACGTCGCCACCATTTCAGCCGTCACGTCGACACCATCTTCACCGTCACGTCGACACCGTCTCCGCCGTCACGTCGACACCATTTCAACCGTCACGTCGCCACCATTTCAGCCGTCACGTCGCCACCATTTCTGCCGTCACGTCGCCACCATTTCAGCCGTCACGTCGCCACCATTTCTGCCGTCACGTCGCCACCATTTCAGCCGTCACGTCGACACCATCTCCGCCGTCACGTCGCCACTATTTCAGCCGTCACGTCGCCACCATTTCAGCCGTCACGTCGCCACCATTTCTGCCGTCACGTCGCCACCATTTCACGTCACGTCGACACCATTTCATGAAGGTTCGAGGTTCGAATCCACCTGGCCGCGTGAGGACCTTGTGCAAGTCCTTCACTCATAATAATTGCTCAGCGACTCGGCGTGAAACTCCGATGCAGTGTCCACTCTGCATTCGAAAGCGCCTTTGAGTAGAAAGAGCTTGAAGAGGCGATATAAGAAGTGCACATACAAACAAAACAAACAAACCATCTTCGCCGTTGCTGCACTCTTCGCCGTCACGTCGACACCATCTTCACCGTCACGTTGACACCATCTCCGCCGTCACGTCGACACCATCTCCGCCGTCACGACGACACCATCTCTACCGTCACGTCGACACCATCTTTGCCGTCACGTCGACATCATCTTCACCGTCACGTCGACACCATCTCCGCCGTCACGTCGACACCATCTCCACCGTCACGTCGCCACCATTTCAGCCGTCACGTCGACACCATCTCCACCGTCACGTCGACACCATCTCCACCGTCACGTCGACACCATCTCCGCCGTCACGTCGACCCTATCTCCGCCGTCACGTCGGCATCATCTACGCCGTCACGTTGACACCATCTCCGCCGTCACGTCGACACCAGTTCAGTCGTCACGTCGACACCATCTACGCCGTCACGTCGACACCATCTCCACCGTCACGTCGACACCATCTTCGCCGTCACGTCGACACCATTTCAGCCGTCACGACGACACCATCTCCACCGTCACGTCGACACCAGTTCAGTCGTCACGTCGACACCATCTACGCCGTCACGTCGACACCATCTCCGCCGTCACGTCGACACCATTTTCGCCGTCACGTCGACACCATTTCAGCCGTCACGTCGACATCATCTTCACCGTCACGTCGACACCATCTCCGCCGTCATGTCGACACCATCTTCGCCGTCACGTCGACACCATCTCAGCCGTCACGTCGACACCATCTCCACCGTCACGTCGCCACCATTTCAGCCGTCACGTCGACACCATCTTCCTCCGTCACGTCGCCACCATCTTCGCCGTCACGTCGCCACCATTTCAGCCGTCACGTCGACACCATCTTCACCGTCACGTCGACACCGTCTCCGCCGTCACGTCGACACCATTTCAACCGTCACGTCGCCACCATTTCAGCCGTCACGTCGCCACCATTTCTGCCGTCACGTCGCCACCATCTCCGCCGTCACGTCGCCACCATTTCTGCCGTCACGTCGCCACCATTTCAGCCGTCACGTCGACACCATCTCCGCCGTCACGTCGCCACC
This sequence comes from Lumbricus rubellus, assembly GCA_945859605.1. Classification (NCBI taxonomy): domain Eukaryota; kingdom Metazoa; phylum Annelida; class Clitellata; order Crassiclitellata; family Lumbricidae; genus Lumbricus; species Lumbricus rubellus. The sequence goes on along the minus strand of OX243812.1, from coordinate 29,407,453 downwards.
ATTTCAGCCGTCACGTCGCCACCATTTCAGCCGTCACGTCGCCACCATTTCTGCCGTCACGTCGCCACCATTTCACGTCACGTCGACACCATTTCATGAAGGTTCGAGGTTCGAATCCACCTGGCCGCGTGAGGACCTTGTGCAAGTCCTTCACTCATAATAATTGCTCAGCGACTCGGCGTGAAACTCCGATGCAGTGTCCACTCTGCATTCGAAAGCGCCTTTGAGTAGAAAGAGCTTGAAGAGGCGATATAAGAAGTGCACATACAAACAAAACAAACAAACCATCTTCGCCGTTGCTGCACTCTTCGCCGTCACGTCGACACCATCTTCACCGTCACGTTGACACCATCTCCGCCGTCACGTCGACACCATCTCCGCCGTCACGACGACACCATCTCTACCGTCACGTCGACACCATCTTTGCCGTCACGTCGACATCATCTTCACCGTCACGTCGACACCATCTCCGCCGTCACGTCGACACCATCTCCACCGTCACGTCGCCACCATTTCAGCCGTCACGTCGACACCATCTCCACCGTCACGTCGACACCATCTCCACCGTCACGTCGACACCATCTCGGCCGTCACGTCGACACCATCTCCGCCGTCACGTCGACCCCATCTCCGCCGTCACGTCGGCATTATCTACGCCGTCACGTTGACACCATCTCCGCCGTCACGTCGACACCAGTTCAGTCGTCACGTCGACACCATCTACGCCGTCACGTCGACACCATCTCCACCGTCACGTCGACACCATCTTCGCCGTCACGTCGACACCATTTCAGCCGTCACGTCGATATCATCTTCACCGTCACGTCGACACCATCTTTGCCGTCACGTCGATATCATCTTCACCGTCACGTCGACACCATCTCAACCGTCACGTCGACACCATCTTTGCCGTCACGTCGACATCATCTTCACCGTCACGTCAACACCATCTCCGCCGTCACGTCGACACCATCTCCACCGTCACGTCGCCACCATTTCAGCCGTCACGTCGACACCATCTCCACCGTCACGTCGACACCATCTCCACCGTCTCGTCGACACCATCTCGGCCGTCACGTCGACACCATCTCCGCCGTCACGTCGACCCCATCTCCGCCGTCACGTCGGCATCATCTACGCCGTCACGTTGACACCATCTCCGTCGTCACGTCGACACCAGTTCAGTCGTCACGTCGACACCATCTACGCCGTCACGTCGACACCATCTCCACCGTCACGTCGACACCATCTTCGCCGTCACGTCGACACCATTTCAGCCGTCACGTCGACATCATCTTCACCGTCATGTCGACACCATCTTTGCCGTCACGTCGATATCATCTTCACCGTCACGTCGAGACCATCTCCACCGTCACGTCGACACCATCTACGCCGTCACGTCGACACCATCTCCGCCGTCATGTCGACACCATCTTCGCCGTCACGTCGACACCATTTCAGCCGTCACGACGACACCATCTCCACTGTCACGTCGACACCATCTTTGCCGTCACGTCGACATCATCTTCACCGTCACGTCGACACCATCTCCGCCGTCACGTCGACACCATCTTCGCCGTCACGTCGACACCATTTCAGCCGTCACGTCGACATCATCTTCACCGTCACGTCGACACCATCTCCGCCGTCATGTCGACACCATCTTCGCCGTCACGTCGACACCATTTCAGCCGTCACGTCGACACCATCTCCACCGTCACGTCGCCACCATTTCAGCCGTCACGTCGACACCATCTTCCTCCGTCACGTCGCCACCATCTTCGCCGTCACGTCGCCACCATTTCAGCCGTCACGTCGACACCATCTTCACCGTCACGTCGACACCGTCTCCGCCGTCACGTCGACACCATTTCAGCCGTCACGTCGCCACCATTTCAGCCGTCACGTCGCCACCATTTCTGCCGTCACGTCGCCACCATTTCAGCCGTCACGTCGCCACCATTTCTGCCGTCACGTCGCCACCATTTCAGCCGTCACGTCGACACCATCTCCGCCGTCACGTCGCCACCATTTCAGCCGTCACGTCGCCACCATTTCAGCCGTCACGTCGCCACCATTTCAGCCGTCACGTCGCCACCATTTCTGCCGTCACGTCGCCACCATTTCACGTCACGTCGACACCATTTCATGAAGGTTCGAGGTTCGAATCCACCTGGCCGCGTGAGGACCTTGTGCAAGTCCTTCACTCATAATAATTGCTCAGCGACTCGGCGTGAAACTCCGATGCAGTGTCCACTCTGCATTCGAAAGCGCCTTTGAGTAGAAAGAGCTTGAAGAGGCGATAAGAAGTGCACATACAAACAAAACAAACAAACCATCTTCGCCGTTGCTGCACTCTTCGCCGTCACGTCGACACCATCTTCACCGTCACGTTGACACCATCTCCGCCGTCACGTCGACACCATCTCCGCCGTCACGACGACACCATCTCTACCGTCACGTCGACACCATCTCTGCCGTCACGTCGACATCATCTTCACCGTCACGTCGACACCATCTCCGCCGTCACGTCGACACCATCTCCACCGTCACGTCGCCACCATTTCAGCCGTCACGTCGACACCATCTCCACCGTCACGTCGACACCATCTCCACCGTCACGTCGACACCATCTCCACCGTCACGTCGACACCATCTCCGCCGTCACGTCGACACCATCTCCGCCGTCACGTCGCCACCATTTCAGCCGTCACGTCGCCACCATTTCTGCCGTCACGTCGCCACCATTTCAGCCGTCACGTCGCCACCATTTCTGCCGTCACGTCGCCACCATTTCAGCCGTCACGTCGACACCATCTCCGCCGTCACGTCGCCACCATTTCAGCCGTCACGTCGCCACCATTTCAGCCGTCACGTCGCCACCATTTCTGCCGTCACGTCGCCACCATTTCAGCCGTCACGTCGACACCATCTCCGCCGTCACGACGACACAAACTCACCCGTCAAGTCGACACCATCTCCACCGTCAGGGCTGTAACTGTTGTCTGTGTTGAATGGCTATGCTCGATAAAATTCCAAAAGGGCTGACATTACAAAATTTTATACAATGTTTATACATTGGGTGTTTTGCCCCTCACTTGGCGTGACTGGGGGCAAACGCCCCATTGTCGCCAATTGTATTTTCAGAAGACCGTAGGCCTATGTAAAATTTTGAGCTTCCGATAAAAGATTACTGGAACCTTGTCTCTATAGAGTTCTTTACAATAACTGATTGCTCCCTTACATTATTTTCTGCTAATTTAAGTTTAATTTGTCTCAACATCGGCTACCAGGTTGCGGTTTGACAGCCTGTTTTGGTCATCAAACGATATAGGTGAACAAACATAATAGCCTACATAAACAATAATGACTATAATAATGACAATAATGACGATCTTTATTATTACTGCGGAAAATATGAAACTTCTTGGGCTTACGTACCAGGATCTTCGCAACTGTAGCGCATGAGTAGGCATAAACTGTTGTGCTCTTTGCTGTCTGCCATTGCTTCGTCATTTGAAAATTTCAAACAGCGACCATCTTGTAGGCCTAGTCCGCGTTCATTCGAAGATTTCAACCGTCTATCGTTTTGAAAGCCGACTTCATTCGAAGATTTCAAACATCTTGAAATTCGTATTCGTTTTAGAGCGAAGACAAATAATAATTATTGATTTCTAGACTATCATCGAATGTCTTTAAAGAAGAAAATTTAATGTTCAACCATGAGAACGTCTAGCTCAGATGACGTAAGACAAAGGTGAAAAGATGGCGTCATCGTTTCAGAAAACGTTTAAGAAAACGTTACCATGAGAACGCAAAAATGACGTAGGCGTATTCGTTATGCGATATCGACGCTCCTTCCCAAAGATTTAAAAATCTTTGCACCTTCCTCTGCGCAACCCATCAGTGATAATCAATTAATATTAGGCCTATTAATAATAATAATAATTTTCGTTTATTCAACAATACGGTTACAAATATTTAAGCAGTTGAAATAGTAACTTACAAGAACTCAGATTACAAAATACATGTATTCCTACATAAATCTGAACTATTAACAGAACAGACAGCCTGCAATAATTAAGCGGCACTAGGGCCTAATATCAGCCTGCAAAGCACGTCCGCCCTGTTCCAGGCGCGAACTTGTAGACCTAATTAAGCTTGTAAAGATAAAGTCGATAATTTAGGCCTAGTCCTCGATCTATAGAATTTCAGCTTCTCGCAATAGCACTAAACTGGCTGCCACAGTGCCAAGTAGCCTATTCCTCTATGTCACCTAATAGGCCTAATAATGAACTCGACTCTTATCAGTCTCGTCTGATCCTCCACCCTGTAAGCCTATGTCTATCTCTCATTCTAAGCAACACCCACCTTAGAAGGAACTCTGCCACCTTTGATCCTCTGGCGACCGGACTTGAACCTCATACCGACTATTCCTTGAACAACCCTTATGACTAGACGCAGCGCCTGTGAAAGTGTGAATAAGCTGGTGTCCTGCGCTTGGCTTTTGAGTGGCGCTTAACAAATTTGGAGATTTCAATTATGTTTTTGCCAAAGAGAAAGCAATGTCAGTGAGATAACAGTAGGCTAAGTCAAGTTGGTAAAATGCAAGGAAAGCAGCCAATTAGTCCTGAAGACAACATAAAGCAGACTTGCTAATTTTAACAGATTTGGGGCTTCGAGATGGTGTTTAGACAGCTAAATGTTGAGGCACAGGCCCAAAACAGCCTGACCAAGCTGAAATAATTTGCAAAGCTCCGCCTCTGGTCCTTTGCCTTATTCCAGATTGTATTTAGGCTACCCCTATGCCCATATGCCTATGGATGACAGGATGAGTCCTCCATATAAAGGCCTAGTATAGGCTCTGTCGTCAGGAAGCTGCACGCATTGTTAATACCACCATCATTGTTGCCAAATATAATATTGATCGAGTGAGATACTTCACCACCACCCCACAAAAACCTAAATCCCCCCAAAGCAGGGGGACTAGATTAAACACTGTTTGATGTCGGCCTACCTGAGAACTGTATTCCAGTCCATAGATGCTGCATATATGCAACAGACTGCTACCACAGGTCTACAAATAGACTTCACAAAGCAAACAGTAGGCCACAACTTGTGATGTGGTGGATGAACTGGATATATAACATATGCAATGCATACAATATGACTCAATAAACATGTATGTTTGTAAAGCCATCATCGCAAAAAATTGCATGATGAGAAGCATTGCATGATTGCATCCGTCCTTAATTGCATCCTGTTTCCTAACGACATGCAATTGCTGATAATAGGTACCAATGATGATGATCTGTCAATTCATCTATCATCATTTATGAACAATTCCAGATACACCAAAATCATTGGACTGGGGATCAAGGACTAGAACACTCTGCAGGCTCAGTCATAGGTTTATAGGACTGCTGTACGCATCAACAGTGAAAGGGCATATAACACACAGCAAATGAATCCTGAAGTTCTACTAAGTAAATGCATAGGCCAACAAACGCATGCATCTATACATGGAAATCAAATATATCCATATTTGGAAGTTTTATGGTATTAGCTCATAAAAGGGCAAATTCTGTTATCTAACCACTTCTGCAGCACTCAACACATCATTCTATGACCTTGAATGTCTTGCTTAAAACAAACTAAGCTAAAATCGTTGTGCAACCAAATGCCAGAACCGCCGAGTCAAAAGCCAAAAAGGGAATCCAAGACACAGAAACAGACTACAAAGGAAACAAGTTAAGAAGACATTATCAGTTTTTAGTTGAGATCTGAAGGCTTGAAACACTTTGCAAAGTGAACATTTGCCGGAACTCGGAAAAGAGTTCCAGAGTTTACAGCAAGTGGCAAGGCTGAGAACCGTATTTGTCCATGGAATGGTCAGATTGAGAAAGTCAAAGGAAATGGTTATGGAAATAGAGAAGTCTTTGGAGGCAGTAAGCTGCAGCATAGACTAAAAACAATGAGGCTGACCGATTCTAAGTCCTGCTTATAACAATTAACCCAGTTTTGCAAGTGAGTAGCTTTTCTATGGGCAGGTAATTTGTGATTTGATTTGTCGATCAGCAATATCTCTGGACAATCTCTGATATATTGCAGCGCTCGTGAATACCGGTGAATATCAAGTGTTGTCGTAAACATGTAATTACACACACGTATACATCTAACCATCAATTTATTATTCCAACTGAACGTTCAATAAGACAATTAGTACCATGTTAATTTACATTTCACAATAAATGTTCAGTAGAGACACAATAAGGAGACCTGAAGAGACTTAAGTCCCATTGAATATCAAATGCAAAAGATGATGACGGCTGCTTGTACGATCCTAGCTGCTTGCTAAATTGTTTGTGGTAAACAAGTATCTGCAGTTATTAACAATAAACAACAGTTTATAGCAGCAATCCTTGTCACTAATTTAAAGTTTAAAAATCCAGACAAATAGACAAAAAATCAGAATGAAAGCTAAGTAACCACCGCTACAGTTTACTACGGTAACATGATAGATACATCATACTTCTCTGATGCTTTGTATTAAGCTTTTGAATAGCACTATTGAAACCTGCAGTTTACTATTACGATATATTGCTCACATTTGGAAGTTTTTAGCAATAATTCTAGCCAAGGCATATACATGCTACTGAGGACTGACGTATAAATATCATATGGGTGATTAAGCGATCTACTGTTTAGCAACGAGGACACAATTTGTTCTAAAGAGAAAACATTCTGCAGAATCAAGTGAACCAGAATAAGACATCTCATAAATTATGACTCTCCACAGTTCTTCAAGAGACTTATTATAGCTGGACATTTTTACAATCATAATGCTCTTTGATAGCTCCTCAATAGCTCAACTTCAGTGACAATCAAATGCCTTATTACCGGTACTAGCAAAAAAATAAAATTTGATTGCACCGGAAATTTGTTACCCAAATTATGCAATTGTAACACAAAATGTAAAAACAAGGAACACTCAAACTGAAAATTCAAGTGACAGTTAATCTGTCAAACTGGAATCTTATTCTATTGCATTTAAGCATCTAAAGCGCCTCAAGTAGGGTGAACCATTAAGAAGCGTGCACAGCACGCAAGAAAAAGGAAGAAGAGAGACTACCAGACAGAATTGTAGAGGAAGAGAAGGGCCAATTGAGGCAAATGATCGAGACTACGTCATAGCAGTTCTAGAGCGAGATAGCATTTCTAGAGCAAGGAATCAAGACATCAAGTCTTACAGCAACTGGCACATAACAACCAATCATCACCAAAATATTTCAATTTGCCTAGCACACAGATTTTGCATAGAAAAGCAATTTTATTCACTTTGTTAATCCTCAATTTCAAACTTTGCAGCTACCTGTTAAGACCATCAATGCCATCACCATAAGAGGATATAAAATCAGGAGTAAATTTCCAAAGCTCACTCAGTCCAACCAAACTTAACTCACTTAGTTCAGAAATGGACTGAGCAGGTTTTGGAAATGTGCTCATCAGTGTATCATAAAAGTTTAAATAATAAAGACATAACTTCACCGATACATTTTTTACTAAAAAATTAATTTACTGTGCATTTTTATATTACCAGTAAATTTTACATTAAGCACCGATCCATCATCTGTATAAATATTGCACCAAATCATTACATGGTTATCATGTAAGTTACTAATGTTATGTTATGCTTAGTAATGAAGTTCCACCAAACAAATGCAACAGGTTTCCAGATAGTAAAACAAAACCAGCCATTTACATGGTTTCAAAGTAACTTATGCTTCTAGGCAATAGTAGGCATTAGCGTTGTATTCATCAATAAAATTACACAGACATCCTAAAGAACACACGTACCTAAATCTGCAAATGCGCGGACTAGCCAAAAACAGACTGGTCATCATGTATACTTTAAATAAAATATTACAATTCATCTTGTTAAAATGCAGAACCTCCCATGTTTCCTCTCAAATGTAGCCTAAGTTCTTATCTAAAAACCAGTGGTTCTCATTTGAATCTGAAGTATCACAGATATGGACATGGGCGGAGTTTGGTTTCGGTTCTTGGGAGGGCTAATGCCTTCCTGGGGGGGGGGCTAAGCCCGGAAAAAGATACCATTTTCATGGTAAAAAAGCTGAATCTGGGCCTTCTTAGGGGTCTTAGCCCCCCCTAGTCCCTGATAAACTCCGTCCATGGATATGGATATCTAACTGTCTAAAACCTAGCGCTGTAGTCTATAGTGCTATGACGTACAATGTCAGTGCTATAAATTATAATAAAAGAGCCAGTTCTCTTTGTTTACAGCCCACTACACTCCAAGGTCATTGTGAAGAAATTTTGAAGCTAGATTTGACAGCCCCCTTCTACTCTTCTAGAATCTCATTCCATGATTCTTTTAGGCCACATCTCCGAGAAGAATCATTCTTAACACTTCAACAATGAGCAGCATTGTTTTCCCAGTCACTTGTAGCACACTCTCGTCATTAAAGAGTTAAGTGACCTCTTGGGGTGACATCCTTTAACACTTAAATAATGAGCGCGCAAAAAACCTTGGGAAAACAAATCGCTTTCATTGTTAAAGGGTTAATCATTGTTAAATGGTTAATCATTGATTAACAAGATTAACATTTCTCTGAACCACAGTTCAGATTCTTAATTCTTAAATAGTTGTGCTGCATATTCGATGGCTGCTTGAAATATCAGGGTTTTTTTAAAACAAAATTTCAGTAGTTTATGGATTTAAGACGATATTAATTCAGTCTGGTGGTCCATACATCTTTTTCGTTTCGAACTCAGTGGCATCAGATTACATCGTCTGTATGAAAGTCAGCGTCATCACAATGAACACTCAAATCCCTCCTGAAACACAAACAATACACAATTACAAATTGTAGTCACCATACAACATTTATAAAAGCCCATCAGTTACGATAGGTAAACTTTCTGTAGCATCAAGGTCAAGGTCACAGTACTTGTGTTCTGGGAATGAAGCCAGATGTGAGGCTTTTTCAGCAATTAGTCAAATAGAATTGCTTAGCACTATGAACTTGAGCAACATATTAGCAGAGATATTAGCAGATCACAACTTAAAATAAAATGCAGCAAACAAATTTATTTAGCAAGCCTACGACTGGGTATACAAGTAGTCAAAACAATAAAAGTATTAAAAATAATATAAAATAAATAAATAAATAAATGAAGAAAACAATAATGGTGCTCATGCACAACATAACAGAACACTTAACTTAAAGGTTTTTAAAGAAAGGCTGCAATTTTTGAACCACAATTTCACTTGAAGCAGACACCAATTGATGATGCCTTGTTCATAATGACAAGGGCACTTGAGTTTCTCCATCCATTAAAATAGATGAATTAAGCCTAACATTAGAGAGCTTGGACATAAAATGCTTCAAGCACTTTCAGCGCAAATGATAACCTCACCTTTGTGGTACAAAAGAGCTTAGGCAAGACGTAACACAACAGTTATTTGACTCGGATGAGAAGAGCGAGTCTGGATCATCTCTACATTCATCCGCAAAAGCGTGCAGACGAGATTTCGGTGTTCCATCTTCGTAGTTTTTCTACGCATAACCAAATCAGATTTAATTTATATCAACCTTACTTTTAAGTGTTGTTTACTGCCACTGTTAGAATAATAAATCTTCACAGAGTGTTTTGGAATGTGGTAGTATTGAATGGCTGGAACCGTCTGAGAATTTGATGACCTCATAATGATTATGTAGAAAATGCATCATAATCTAAGCAATTAAATCTGAAGAAAGGTCAAACCAAGAGAAAACTTAAAGGCTTTAAACTTCGCATGCATAACTTTTGGCTTTCACATTTACGGCATCATCGTCATCATCATCATCATCATCATCATCATCAATAACGTGTGGTTTAAGGTATATCTGAAACGGTGTAAAAGCCTAGTTTCTTTCATACTAGTCAAGGAATTATTTTATCATTGCCAACATTACTTATTTACACCTGGCAGAATATGTTCAAAGGGCATTAACTATATATTATATTAACTATAATAGCATTACATTATTTAATTAATCAGCCCCATAGTTCTACAGAAAAATACTACATGTCCAATTGTCCATACTACTATAAGCTTTATTATTATTATTGTTAGAGCTGTCTTTTTATTATTAATCCTAATTTAGCACGCTTTTGAGACGTACTAAATACCACAATCTTATGGTTCATTCATGCATGAAAATCATTTGTGCGTGTTGTTACCTTAATTGTCTCGTAAGTATCCATGATGACAGAGATGAAGACGCTGAGAATAACGTAGATGAAAAGACCGGTGAAGAAGTAGAGATACAATCGACTGAACCACCACATGACAGCGTTCGCCTCACTCATCGTTGCAAAAGTTGTGAAGATATCGTCACCGTTGATGAGACTGAAGAGACATTCAGACGCCGTGCTCAGCTTTCTGAACTGCAAACATAATGAAACGTTCGAACATGCTCACTGTCAAAGACTTTACTGGCCTATGATTTGATAGGTTTTGATGCAAGCAGTTAACTTCTGCTCAATCACTTCATACTACTTCACATTCAGACTCAAGCAATATTTACATCGTTATTAATCAGCTCACTTAATTAATCAGCTTCACAGTTACACAGAACATATTGCACACGTCCAAAAACACATTTGCTTTTGGTCAAACAGTCACATTTAATATTCAATGAATCCTACTAATGTCTAATGTCCTACCAAGGCCAGCGTCAGATTAACTGGTTACTATACTCTTAGCTATAATTTTTCTTTAGATGCTGCTTTTCTACTACGACTTCTAATCCTAATGAATACCTATAATAACAGAATAACAAAAATAGTCTATTGTTTCAAGCTATCAATCAATCAATCAACTGAAATGTATATAATGCCTCTTCAAGATCCCTAATCATAGGTGCTCTCAACCAGGTCAGGCGGAAAAAGCAGTCTACAGCAGTTGGTGAAAGCGAGAGAGGTGTCAATAACATTAACAAACACACACCGAATCAAGATTACCTCATACATAAAGTATTATTACCTTGATGTGGTAAGGCCCCAGGATAACCCAGCCACAAATAGCAAATCCGAAGTAGAAGACGCCTGCACAGACTAGAAATCGCAGAACATTAGGGGCAGATCTCTTCATTGTCAAAAGCAGCACCTAAAAAAACAGATATACAAGCCAAGTTGAAATAAACATCAAGCAGTCAAAACTTGCATAATTATACCAAGACAACAATCAATAAAAGACTCATATAGAATCATCTTCCAAGTAGAATAATTTACTATATAATCGATGATGAAAGCCAGATAAAATGAGATGTCAAATAAATTATTCTTGCTTAAGTCTGAACTTACAAACGTGAACAGTTTGAAGTTAAATGAAACAAATGAAATGACTTACATTGTACTTTTTGAAGAAACTAAGATTGAACTTACAAACCTGAACAGTTTGAAGTTAAAGGAAACAAATGAAACTGACTTACATTGTACTTTTTAAAGAAACCAAGGTATCGTAGAACACCAAACCAGACCAACAAGTTGGCTGTGCCAAGGAGAACGCCACACGCTTCATAGCTTTCAGTGACCTTGTTGATTCAGAAAAGTACAAAAATACCAGTAAACCGATGCTCTAGATGCAAACAATGGCTATCTGAAGCAGCACCTGACAAGCATTACTAGCATTGCACGAGTATATGGAGCAATTGAACATCCTACAAATGTCTGTCTACAGTATAATTGGTTAAATCATTGTAGAAACTTGTAATTTCCACCTCTGTAATGTGTTCTAAGATCACACTCTTCCAGCGTAATCAAATACTGTCCGCCAAACTATTTATTAAGTCAAGAAACAACAGCACCAATAAATAAAAATGCATCACAACTCTGCTCTGTTAACCAGACCAAGGAAGCTCTCCTGAATCACACCTACTGCCAGACAAAGCCCATGAGAATGATTCATACCACTTACAGCAAATAGATTAAGAATGATTCGAATGATTAAGATTCATTGCATTCTCCTATAATATAATGGAAGTCAAGTTGGGCAGGAGGGCAAACCTTATTGTCGATAAGGATCTTCAAGATGCTGCCGATGATAGTGAGGAAGTCGTTGACGATGATGAGGATGTACCACATGTTGATGAACTCAAGTTTCTCGTTGAACGAAAGAGGAGGAAGGGGATGGTGCACCTTAAAGAATTTAACGGTTTCCTAAAACAAAAGACATTCAGCTTTACTGCCAGAGCATTTACTGCCAGAGAAACAAACCCAATCAAATTAAACAAAAACCATGTAATCCGAGATTGGGTACATGCGGACTACTGATCAAAGGCCAATTGATCTAGGGTCTACTGACCAAAAGATAAGCAGCTTGGTCCTTTAAATAAGACTGAGAGGGATTTAAATGGGCTATATAACTGCGAAATTACAATTCACTAGTGAACAATTCAACAATAACCATGATCTTTAGTGGACCAGTTACTTGACACAGATAGTTAATTATAGTGTTGTGATAACAATAGGAAAAGGTCTGCTGGATTAGTTGGACTCAAAAATGACTCATTACCTTCATGAGATCAACAGCTCCAAGAATTGACCTGCTGCAGAGAACAATTGATAGGATGCTAATGATCATCACAATTGCATCAAACACCGTTACCATGACGTTGCCCAGCTGGTCATCGTCTGGAAAAATAAACATCAATTTTAGAATAAGGAATCATCAAAAAACACAGCTACAGATTATTAACGGTATTTTAAAAATTAAATCTACGATGCACCAAAGTCACATCGAAATGCGAATCTGAAGCATGTATAGTCAGCTGGTTCCTCTCAATCTATTCATTAAAAAAATTTCAGTTCAACAAAACAACCACAGCTTCAGCTAATTTCTTTGCAATTTCACATGGGGCACATCATTTGGAATACGTTCTACACATCCATTAACGAATTCAGCAGAGAGTGGGACATCACAGCTGTCCCTGACTTTTGCTGATTTCCAGACACTTCTGAAATTCCCCAAGTTTCCAGGTTTCAGAACAATGGAAACCCTGTCATTGTGGATGCCATTCATTAACGGTTGACTCATCTGCAATCATTTAAACTATGGTATGACCTTTGCATACATCCAAACTATCTAACTTTCCTACCAACTGACAAAACAGTCTGTTGGATGATCTTTCATTAGCTGCGAGAAGGAACAGTAGGAATAAGTACAACCAGTCAACCATGAGAAAAACGATATTGCATTTAAGCAGCACTGGGGAGAAAGAAAATGATGTATGTTTCTTTTACCCGAATAAGTGACAACTCCATTACAGGTCAGGACTTGTTCATCGGAATCAAGAGTCACGGCCATCTGGCCATTATGATCCGCATTATCAAACAAAATCTGTTAGCACAACAAACATAAAATATCTAATATAATTAGTAATTAATTAATTACTTCTACAGCATTATTATCTTAAAGGCATACAGTATTAATCAATTGTAATTTTTAAAAATCATAGTCAATGTAAAAAAATATTGAAGTAATCATTTTCGTTTATAAACAGTGAAATGACAACCATGATGAGTTGATAGAAGCGGCAATCATACCTATTACTAAGCCAACGAGCATTAATTGCTTTCGAAACTGCTACATTGCAAATCCATTTGAAATTCAGACAACACATTTATTCATCCTATTGCATGCATCAAGATATTCAAAAGTACTATGAATGAATAAAAAAACTGAATAATCTCTGTTTAATTGATAAGACAAGACAGATGATAAAATAATATATAATTGGAATAAACTTGCTGGCAAGTCATAAATTTACTAAATTTTTGCAATACAAATAAAGGCAAAGAAAACTTGTAATCCCAATAATCCTCTTAGTATTTCTGTTCAATATTTTAATATTTAACATTACAATATTAATCAGAATGCAATGCAAAGTTTTTGATAGCACATACCACAATGTCAAACTGATAACAGTCCGGAGTATTCACTTTTGAAAGTGACTTAAGGTGAATTGTTTTCAATGAAAACTGCAGCCAGACCTTTATCAGCCTTCAAGAAAAAAAATGTAATTTCATATAAATATTTTTATTTAGGACTTTTTTTAAACATTTCTTGGGCATTATGCTGAATGAATTCATTTGATACGCTCCCTGTCAGACATGTTAGGCAATACTCTTACCACTATTTCATTTGTTTGCTAAAGGGATATGTCTGCAGAGTGTATACTGCAGGGGTTCTCAACCGGTGTGTCGCGACACACTAGTGTGTCGCGAAGCGACCGGAGGTGTGTCGCGTAAAAGTGGTGTGTCGCTGGTGTGTCGCGAAGAATTGGTGTGTCGCGACACACCAATCCTCACAGCACATAACCGTCGTTCTTGCATTACATTGACTTGTTCACTTTAGCAGTTTGGCAGGCGTAGGTTGTGAGAATAATAGGCAATTCGAAGGACTTATTCTATTCCATTTGATCTCAATCGGGAGCAGCCACAATGTTTGCCTTATGAGCCCACATGCACTGCCTATGTAGGCCTGCATGACATAGACTACAGTAAGTCTATAAGACGTCAGCTTGCGCACCGATTAAAGTTAGCCTATATCTAATGCTGTAACCTTCGAAAATAATGGGGAAATTATCATGAAGAAAAACAATTTCCGATTCTAAAATTGATGACACGGAAAGGTTGTTTGCGTATTCAGAGAGTGACAATTTACAATATAAGGAAGGTGCACAGGGTCCAGGGACCCAGAAGTCCCAATCGCCCGTTTTTTAACTAAACAATGACTGTAGGCCTGCGCATTCCAGTTTCCGTTACAATTATTCGGCGTTTTGAAGGGCGTTTATAGTTTCGGTAGTGTTCAGCTACCTTTATCCCATGTTTTCCTGTTTTGTCTTGAGCTATGAGATGGTTTGGACTATGGACAATTTATGCTTTTTTAAATCTAAAATTCATATGTGGCTATTTTCAGTCGTTAATCTCAGTTGTAAGTAGTGCGTAGGCCTTATACGTGTTGTAGACCTACTCACAAAGCCTGTGGATCCTCATCTAACTATGATCCAAGGAAAATCCAGGAACAGCCTGGAACGCAAATCTCATTAGACCTAACTGTTAGGACATACAATTAATGAAGAGACATAAAACGTGGTAGAATCGTAAAATTTAGATTAGTAAAATTTTGAATGTTAGAATAATTAGAAAACAGAGAGCATTCAGTAGGCCTATCAACATTCATTTATTAAAATTTGTAGAAATTTCAAATATAGGCCTACAGGTAAGCTGACTTAGGCCTAATTTAATTTTTTAACGATATTCACATGACAATTGCATGGTGTGTCGCGAAACTTGGTTGCAAGTTTAGGTGTGTCGTGCGCCAAAAAAGGTTGAGAACCCCTGGTATACTGTATACCCGGCAAATTGCCCTGGTAAATAGATCAAGAGATTGTAAATTATGGAAGAGCAGAGCTCTGAACTGGCTATATAATTATTTCAGTCAATATTGTTATCTTGTTTCCTATTATCTGGAATCGAAGGCAAAGGCACTTTATCATTGAACTTTCCCTCTGTTCTGCATGTGTTTGTGTGCATTTGTGTGTGTGCGTGTGTGTGCGCTCACGCGTGTGTGTCAGAACAGGGTTCAAATTTTTAGGTTGAGCTGTTTTCGGTAGCACCATAGTCTAAACATGATGAGAAATATGTGAGTCATAAATAATTAAGATCATTTAGTTATCTAAGCACTTAATAACACCTTTGTGTATCTTAAAGAGAGCTAAACAACATGGTATTAAATTCCGTAAAAACAAAACATTCCCCCATAAGCAAAATGATAATCAGATAATTACAAGTTTGTAAACCGGTCAATTTAGGCTGATGGTTGTTTTTCCGCTTTATTAGACATAGTTGTTGGACTAAGTTTTGGACTGATAACTAGTATAAAAATGTGTTATAAATTCATATTTTGCTTTTCTGAACTGTTTGTATAAATTGTATATATAATTATATTTTCTAAATTGCTATTGATTACTAATATATTATAAAAAAACATTTATAACTTAATGACGAGTCTCATGTCAAAATTACATGTATCAATAAACAGCCAATTATGGTGTATTAAAAATAGACTTAGAATCTCAGGTTAAATTACAGTCCTATTCTATGCTCATGTCTATACTACCTATATGATAGAGAACTGTTATTTTCAATGTGTTCTGCCTATGCTCGTATTTTTATACTAATGATTGGCTGAATTATGGGTATTTTAGAATCAATTATAATAAAAATAATCTGATGTCATAAGCACAACCATTGCAAACTTGAAACCAAAGCTGATTTTTAAATTGAAAAACTAGATCAATGTCTCATGAACATCATACTTGCTCATTAAAATTTTTGCTACATTAAGATTCAAATTTGTTTATATGTGCATGATAATTGCTGCAAAACGTTATATAATTTGCCTTAAAGACCATTTTCCCATAGACATTATTAACTGAATTGCAAACTATGTTGCTGAACAATAAACATTAGTGACATTGGAAAGAACTGTGTTGACACCGATAAATGGTGTATATCGGACTCAATTAATTCTGCATGTTTAACTGTACTGTGTATATATAATTTTGTACCGTCGTGAACGGCCTGCAATGTCATATGACGTAAAACTTTTTCAATAGACAAATAATAATTACAAGTCTGACAGGTTTATCCAAACACAGAAGGCCCAACCAATACCGTAAGTATGACAAACATTTCAAAATAGCTTCAAACCCTGTTGAATATTGGGAATTTAAATTCCCTGCAGATTAAACATTTTAAATCGAAAGTTACTGGAACACATTACAAAACTATACAAAGTCTGTATATGATAAAAAAATTGCCTTCCTTCCAAACTTCAGAAGTGAACACAGCCATACAACATTGAGTTCAATAACTATGGCTGAAGGATTTGCTTAAGGTCCCTACACAGCAACTGCTTTGGACAAGGCTTGAATCTACCAAAGTTACAGGCTAACCAGCCTAAACAATCAGCCACTATGATTGCATGGTACATGTAAATGTGTTCTTGAAAGACCAACAGACAGAATATAACCTAATTCTATCGTTGATAAACGAAGAACTGCTTGCCTGTCAAAGTTGATAGATTTGTTGACTACTTCAAGGTATTGACGTGTGTCATATTTGAGACTCCCATTAATCTCCACTGGATACATAGGAAAACAATCTAAAAAGAATGAAATTACAATTTATATATAAAGGAAATTCCCTACAACATCACTAGGCTTGAACACTGTTATATGTTTCTTGTGCATATATAACACCAAACATCAGTCCAGTTTATAAAATGCATAGATAATGGAACGTTACAAGCACTAGAATGATAATAATAATAATAATAAGTGAATTTACTATTGTAACTCTATCCTAGGAGAACTGTCAAGTTCAGCGTGCATCAGATCTAGGTGGGGCCTGCAAGATTCTCCATATAATGAATGATCCATAATCATCGTTGGTAAAATGTGCGAAACAGTTTAGTGTTCCAGTTACAAGTGAACCTGGTCATCGATCACTACGCTCTATTGTCCATGAAAATTTACACTACTGGTAACCTTTCATCAAAAAAGCAAATTATCTAAAATTTTGTCTTTCTCTGTACATAATCGCAATCATATATAACGCAATCATTAAACAAAGCAGATTGCTGACTTTTAGTTTCAATATCTCTGCAATTGCCTCACGATCAATTGGAAATTGAAATTAATTTATCAGCTAAATTAACAGCACACTTGGAAAGTGCACTATCATGACAAAAACTGTGTCTATAACCTGTTTGTAAATTTTGACACTGTGGCATACAAAGCACTAACGCATCTCTCGATAACGCTGTCAAAAGCAATATACTTCAGGAAGTTATGGTATAACATCACTGCATTACAATGCCCTTATGTCACAAATTCTTAAACGAAAAAGCGATTGCATGCATTGTAGTAAGAGCATGCCTGTATCCTGAGTTGAGTCAAAAACGAACGATTCATTGAATGCCCAGATGACGCCCTGTTCGTAGAAATTCTTGCATAGCTGTATCGGTTCCATCGTGTTGTTCGGCAGAGTGAAGTGGTATGTACCGATGGCAATTGATTCTGTCTTGTTGTACTGAAGCAAGACAACATAATGTGAGATAATTTATGGTAAAGGAAATACACTGTAACTAATCTTGCACATGAGTGAAATAACCAGTCATGCATGTGTTGTCATAAGTACCGATATGTACGTGTACATATGTACTGGTATGTCTGAATACGACCATGCATAAAGCATACATTACGTACCACTAAGATGCCTTAATGTCTGTGCATACAACCATTGCATTACAATTACCTGGTAACACTAGAGTTCAACCACAATATTGCTAAACAATTCAAACAAATAGTCTCAGGTCGGTATCTGGAGTCATCAGGTTGAAGGAAAAATATGCAACAATAATTATGGTGAATCCAGTTCATTCAAAAATGCAAAGCTCAGCAAAGAAATATTTTAAGATCAATTACTTCATGCACTGACATTTCAATCATGAACATCGCCACATACGGTTATGAGAATTAGCACTTGATATTCGTATCTATTTATCGATAGCAGCAGTAGCAGCAGCAGTAGCAGTATTCATTTTACTGATCACCAAGCATTTCCAAAATATACACACTTGTAATCGAGTTCACATTCATAGGTAACCAAGGGAGAACTCGAAAGGAACCTTATGAATCCTGATATGCAGATTCACCCAATATACAATGTACCGTTGTACAGGTGCCTAGTAGCATCAATTAATTACTTCACAAATGCAGTTTTATGTTAACAGAGTTTGCATTCATGCCTATTATATAATTATAATATATACAGTGATGATCATTATTCCAATGTCATTAAGTACTTTTATGTGGAATTTAACGGGTGCTAAATAACTAGCTGAGTAAAGAGTACTTCGACACACTCACAAAAATTCAATCCTTTAGGCAGTCATGGTCAACTAACTAGCAACAATCCATGCAGAGAAAGAGGAAATGAGCTGCTAGAGCAGCAAGTACATTTAGACAGGTTACATATAAGAGCTGTGTTTATATGAAAGTAAACTGATCAGTGCATGGCTAAATGAAAACATGCAGTACACTCAGCATTCAGTTTCAGACCAACAGTTTTACTAAAGGTAAACAAGATAAACCAGTTGATGTAAAATGCAACTTCTGACTTCCTGTACCCTTAGCAAAAAAGGAAAGTGTCATGTGAACATCGAAAGCAAAGAAAAAGGTGGACCATACCTAGATGACAGTTGATAGGCAAAACAATTTTTATAGGAATATCATCATTTCCCCTTTTATTAAAAAGTAACTGTCACATGGTTGTGACAGTTACTTTTTTCAAGTTTATTTAGTGAGATAAATGTATTGTCATCCAATAGAAGTAAAAATATGATAACAGACCATTAATTCAAACAGTGTTGAACAGCATTAAAGTATATGCTAACATAAGAGTTGGTTTAGTATTAACCCTTTAATATAAACCTAAAGCTCACGAGTAATAGAATTTTCAGTGTAAAGGATTATTTACTAAAACACAAAAGAGCAGCAACGGGTGTTAGTGTTAATCCAACAACAATTAAGGTCAATGCGGACATCTCTGACAGTCACCCTATCGCCATAGATGCTTCAAACACATGAAACCCAGTCATCCTGCTACAGTTACTTGAAAACATATATGTCAAATGTCTCTAATTAGAGTTAATAATGATCAATATAAGCGGTACTAACTCGATCGAGAACAAAGTTAACAGCATCGTAGAAATCTCCAATTGTGTAGACTGCGTAAGTTCCCATGGCTGGCGGGTATGGCATTGTCTCATACGATGGAGTCCAATCTTTTAGGTAGAGATGTTTGAATGCTATTTCGCTGGTTTCCAAAAAGTCTATGTGTGACGCGCGTGAAGTTCCAAACACAATGAGCTGCAAAAAAATGCACTGAATTTCTTAACAAAACTTGGCAAAAATGAAGTTACAACCAACTGGAACTCCCAAAAAGCAATGGGTACGGTAACCGTGGGTCCGTGACAGTTGAAACTATTGAGTACAACGCATTTGGGGGTAAATTGAGCAGTTAGACCTGTACCATATTTTGAGGATTCATGCACAACGCAGCCTTCTTGACGGCTGTCAACCAAAGAGAATGCGTCTACAATGAACCTCTCACAGCTGTGATCAATTTTGTTCTTCAAGTGGGCTCTAGGCAACACATGCATATTGCATAATGTATGGACTGTAAGCATAGAATCATCTTGAAAACAAACAGACGAATATTTTATACAAATTGAAACATAGAGTATAAGAATACCACTATGCTATACATATCAGAATTAATGCAAGAGGAAACAAGGACGTTATCATGTATACGCTTCTGGGTTCTTTTCTTCTCAGAGTTCTTTTGGAATTATTCCTCTAAGGATCTAACCAATCCTTGCCACAGAGTTTGAATGCCCAAAAGTTTTCCATAAAATCCAGGCATTCCTATATAATTCTCTTGTAGGCCACTCTTGTAGACCACTTCAAATGAAGTAATTTACCCACTGAAAAAAATTCTATCAAATTTATACTCAAAGATTTTACGAGTCAAAAATGAAAACCGACCTGTACAGTAACAAGCACCACCTTAACCAACTGTAGCAATAATTTCCATGGGAGCCGACGTTTTGCCACAAACTTCTGACAAGGATTCATGAAGAAGTACTTCAACTTTCGACGCAACTCATCCTCAGCTGATGATCCAGCAGAGCTTCCTGTGAATGAATTGAGGGAAGCATCGGAAAGAAAGCGTTCACGCTCTCCACTTTCCATTATCTCTGAGAAAGTCAACGTCACCTAAATGCCTGCAATAAAGAATACAAAGTCTATGATGCAATAATTAGTAACTTTAAAACTAGTTTCTGTGCTCTTATGAGTGGCTGTTTGGTTTTGCTGATTAATCTATCTGTGGGTTTCCAATAAATCTATTAAATATTCACTTCACTGTACTTCACGTAATCTAATGTTCAATAATATAGTCAGAAGCTAGAATTAATGGTAACAAAACAAATGCAAATCACACAACCTACTCAGATAAAGGCGGTGCTTCTCAACGTTCTACTTAAATATCACTCACTCAATTGATCCAGAGACATTGAAATTGACAGAGCCTACAAAGAAATGGCACAGCTTTTTGGGATACAAATTGATACCAAAAATAGCCAGGATTCTCGTTAAATTGGGGTAACCTATTGATCTCGTAAGTAATACGATAGCATCTGATTAAGTCTGTGCGAGACGATATTGGATTGCACAACTATCGTGATTATTTCGGATCTGAATCTCGGGATTCCACGGAACGCCAAGGACAGCCTCAAATGGTGCGACACCCAATCAAACGAGCAACTGTGATGCAGGATATCACCCGATAAATTAATTGAAAATTAGAAGAGTCGAGGCCATTATTTTGTTATCTATACTGTGGCCATACGCTAACCTACCTGCGATTGTTTCGGCGCTACAAAACCAATCATCTGACTCATTGAATATCTGCGAATGTCTTGAAACGCTGCTTTAAAAATCAGGTGTATTACACCAATCTATCAAAAGCTGTCAAATAAAACACTTCGTACACTTATAATTTACATTCATCTTAATTATGATTTATAATGTCAACTATTACGGCCTCGAATAAATGATCAGCAAATAATAATGCCGCAAAAATTGACCCATAATAATGTATTGGATCGTTTGAAGACGCCTTCGTATTCTTTATCCTCAGGTTCAGCCCTTCAGCCTGTGCTCGCAACACTACCAACGAACACTACAGGCCGCTGTGGCCAGGTCATATGACCTAGCTGCCGTTCAGTCACATGCTGCAGCTGCACTTAATTAGGGCCTATATCTGAGTAGGCGGAACATCTTCTGTAAACATTTTACTCAAAATCTTCAGCTTCAAGAGAACAGGTCACCGAATAAGTTTGATCTAGGCCAGTGGTTCCCAACCTTTTTTGACTGAAGGGCCACTTTTTCTAAGTTGGAGGACACGAGGGCCATTTTTCTTAGTTAAAGGACATTAGGGCATTTAGGGGGCCACAATGCTAAAATTTAATTAACTAAAAGCATAATTATCTATTGTTACAATTAATTCGAAGTAAAATGTTTGATGTTTATAGACTTCAAAATAAAATAATTCGTATAATAGAAAATGGTAAATATATTCTATCCTTTCGAAATTGTCACTTTTCATATATTTTTGTTAATTCTTTGAGAGATGAGTGCCATTGTTGAGGCCTGGCGGGCCATTTTTTGAGGCCTCGCGGGCCACTTTTGGCCCGCGGGCCACGGGTTGGGAACCGCTGATCTAGGCCTATTTGCTCACTCAGCAATTTCTTCTCTATCAGGCCTAATTATAAAGTTGCACTGAATTTCGGATTAGTGCCTAGCCTATAATAATATCTACACAAAAACCAGAAGAATACAAACCAGAGACGACTAGCAACGTTCTGTGCAAACGCTCCAGCAAAAAACGTGCCATAGATTCTGCTTGCATAGATGCTGCTGCAGTACGTGCTGCTGCCGATGATGACAAGCTGCAGGTGATAATAATTATTATTAGGCCTATTATAGGCCTGTACGTGGTGGTCCGTGAAGGATATGCCATGGCGGTGTTCTTTATCTGTTAGGACTATATATTTGCCTAAAGTTTAAGCAATATATTTTACTTGTTATAAATGCTTGGGGTCTTGGCTAAATAGGCTAAATATAGGCTAGTACGTAGGCCTATAGGCTAAGCTAGGGGACTTTTCTGGTACGAAAGTCTTTAGCTATAACTATAGGCCTACATGTTGGTACATAAGCCTACAGGCTAATCGTGAACATTGTCTGTTACAGCCAATTGCATATTGCTTCAACTTCAAGGGTCTCGCAACGACGTAACTGAAATAAATTTTAATATATTAATTCAGGGTGAGAATTGCCGGGAGGGTTGGGGGGGGGGGTTCAACCCCCAGTCCTTCTTAGAGCCCCATGTTAAAGTATGTTTTTCATACCCCAATTTCAAGTTTATCATAGGCCAACCCCCCCCCAGTTATTTTTCCACAATTCTCATACTGTATTAATTCAAGCAAAATATTTAGCCTATTTATGTTGCTTAGGCCTATATAAACTGAACTTATAGGCCTACATAAAACCTCTGTAAATTAAATAGTTATATGTAACATGCTGCGTTTTGCCAGCCTGAAATGTTGATTAAACGAAAATTGATTGATTGATTGATTGATTGATTGATTGATTGATTGATTGATTGATTGATTGATTGATACCCTAGTCGACTGATCGATTAATTGGGCCTAGGCCTATCTAGCGTCCATTCTTCTTTAGGCCTAGTCAATTATAATTATGCGAAGCCGACTAAATTAAGACATGATTATATGTAGGCCTACTCCTGGTAGGTGTAGGCCTGCGTTCTGCAAACACATGAGCGCCGCACCAAACAATGTGAGGGCTTTTCAAATGACAATTGTCTCACGCGTATCACGCATTGAAGAAGTGTATTCAAAGAACCTTGCGGATCACGGTACTTGGGCGGCGCGGGCGCGTGAGTAGGTCTATTGACACGTAGGCCTACATTCATTCAAGCGTTTCAAGAAATTATATAGCGTGTCTTTAAGACCACTCGCTCACATTAGGCATACCAAAGTCATACAAAAGGTTCAAGGAGCCTGTAAAATACTGATATGAAGTCAACCATCCCCATTAGGCTAGTAATGTTACCTGTAGCCTATCATATGGCAAAGGCGTATAAGAAAACCCAGATTTAATTTTTTTAAATACCCAGCTGTGGCAACACTAGCTGTTCATTTGCAAGCGATCACTGAAGCTAGCAGGCCACATATAGGCTATTACTTTTACTATGCCAACTTCTTTCTAATATGTACACACCTCCCTCTGAAAATCTTTGCCATGCGGTGTTTAATTCTTTGGTACTTGACTCCAGATTCTGTGGTGGCACAGGGCAAGGACCGTTTAAATACACTCTGTATCTAATATTGAGTCCTTGGGTACAGGGAAATGACTTTCTATTAATCCTGAGACCTGGCATTGACACTGAACTGACATGCATTTTGTAGGCCTGAAGAATTACGGAGCATTAAATTTACAGAAAATCTAGAATACCGGTAGTGTTTTCTCTGACACAGTTTGTATTCGACATTGTTGATTGTGCACTGTGCAGAAGACTTTGATTAGGGTGTGCAATTAACTGTACAGCCTATCTATGCCAACAAGGCCCTATAATCCTATATGAAATTTTGAGAGTTTAGGTGAATGGCGTCTCATTCTAATGCTTACAACTTTACTTAGCCTACTGATTCGAGTTGGCACTACAGTTTAACAATTGGAGGTAGGTTTTAGTGTCTGAGTAGGCCCATTTTAAATCAGGCCAGAGTTTCTGTTAAGAAATAAATGGATAACTCCTTTTCTCCTTTCCCATCCTCTACGGTAAATTATTCCCAATCGGATGACAATGAACAATTTAGACTATTTTTCACTGCACAAAATGCTTTTACAGTTGCACAAATTCATGTAGAGCTACACTTTTTTTAGAATGCTAAAAATCACTGAATCAGGCTTTGCAAGTAGGCTACACAAATTTAGCTCTATAAAATGTTATCAAACAGTTAGGCCTAATTAAGCTGGGTTAGTTATATCTATATATATATAAATGTAACCGCGTTTGCATGGCTCCTTGCAAGTGAAATGTAACCGCGTTTGGCTCCTTGCAAGTGTTCTCCGAACTTTCTGCGCCGATTCCTTTCAGAACTTCACCAAAACCTTTAGTTCCAACACGGCCGGGTTTTCAGAATGATTTTTCGCAAAAAGCGCAATCTTTTCAACAAAAAAAACAACTTTGAAAATTCCACCGTTTTCAACACATAGCCTACACCCGTCAATAAGCCTTGCATACCAATTCGGGCATGTTTGTTCCGTAAATTTCTTTAGCGCATTTCATTACGGCCTTCGCATTTCATTACGGCCTTCTTGCTCAAGCGTTTTAAGGCGTGATCCGCGTCGCCATCGCAAAGGGAGGGGAGGGGGAGGGGAGGGGGAAGGGGAGGGGGAGAGGGAGGAAGAGGGGAAAGGGAGGGGAGGGGTAGGGGGAGGAAGAGGGGGAGGGGGAGGGGAAAGGGAGGGGAGGCTCTTTTCAGCCACAGCAACGCGTGGCCGGGTTCAGCTAGTATTATATATAACCATGAAAAATTATGATTATCTAGATTGAGATTTCAATATAGCAATATGTGGGCAGGACAACTTGCGGAAGCACTCTAGATGGAGTGACAAGCATTTGTTTGTCCTCAAGATTACTTACCTGTAGGCCTACCGAAAGTCCATTGAAACAATGTCTTTCTTAGAAACAGGTCAGACGACATTAAGTGGTCCCTGAAGTGGATGACTTGCAACATGCCATTAGGAGGTCGTCCATAAATGACGTCACTCAATTTAGGACGAAATTTGAACCATTGAACCACCTCGTCATGCGTCAACACAAAAGTCATATGATAGAGACCATCACAGATGTGTGATCACTAGGTGTGTGACGTCATTAATGGACGATCCCTTCGCCTGCCTATAAATTGTGCCAGAAATAAAAGCTGCAAACAGCGGATCATTGTAATCTACCAAACCATATAAACGTAACAGAAATGTAAGGTATGAGACGTGCAGGCTGCTTGCAGTGTTCATAAACTGGTATAGCTTCTAAGTATGATTATTCTGAACCCTAATGATATAAATTATGACTTTGCGAAACAATGGACACAATATAGGCTACCTACATACAAGTCTGTACAACATAGATCCATAAGGCAACACACAATCACCAGATACATAAATTTATCTCACCAGTCATTCCATGACAATGCATAGAAAGCCCATTATTTACAATTTAACAAATCTCCGTTTAAAATAATACATCGCATACCATTTAATCATTCAATGACGGTGCAAACAACCTTGTCAAATGGAGACTAGACACTGATGAATCCAGCAGCAGTGACACAGTTCAGATTGCATTGTCAGACATTGTCCACAAAACAGATTTCAATAGCATCAGCCTCTTCATCTTGCTGGTTATTACAATGCTTGCAACTGGCAAGGCATCAACCGTATTTGCTCAAGGTGAAATATACAATGTTGGACTTCAAATTCAAAATATACTGATAATCTGTTTTAAAATTTCTATCATAAAGTGGTTTCAAGCAAGAAGTGATACACAGAAGCACAACAGTTTATTTACGGTGCCTTCATCCAAACTCATGAAGTGACATGCTGCTGACTGAGGTAATATCTAATCAGCAAAGAATGCAGAAACACAAGGTCATAGTAATCATCAAGGGTTTATAATATATTCAATAATGCCTCTTAGAGTAAACTCCAAAGAGGTGTTTCCAGTGTGAGAACACATAGGTCTCCCTCCAAATTGAGGGGATGGATCACAAAAATGGAGGCCAGGCCAAGGAGAAATATGCCCAATGAGTAACTCTGCATGCAAATGCAGTACAGTAATTTCGGCACAGTTGGTGCTTCAAGGATGAAAATACACCCAGTGATTGGGTAACCAAGGCAGTTCATGTTGCAGAGTTAAACACTGATTTCCGATACACAGCAAATAATCTGTACCTGTTGCACCCTAATTAGAATCCACACCTACAGCATTAAACTGATGAGATCTGAACAGAGATGGGAACGAAATATGAAATATGGACAATGGAAGGTCTGAAGTACGTTTCTGCAGACATTCTTTATGGACTATCTCAAACAAAATGGTCCTCAAACATTGGCTAAATACAAGCAGAGAAAATACGTGAATCTCATGTTGCAAGTTACACAACAGTCCATCTCATATCGATTAAAATGAATCAAAATTGAAGCAATACTATGAAAATATTCATCATTATTAGTAAATAGATATAATTCAATTGTCAAGTCACACTGTTTTCACAAAAATCTCAGTTAGGCAGATTTTTTCTTCATAAAAAACAGCTTCCATGTAATAATTCTGGTAGTAACCTCTCATCGTAAATCTCTTCATAAATTTCATCATAATAAACCTGATTTACATCTCAAACTTATACATAGGCTATTTTCATCTATGGCCACAAAAGGCAAATGGTCCCATTAATTATTGAGGTTTTCTAGTGGAAGCTCAACAACAACTAACTAATCCTGACGCTGACGTTAAGGTTTGCCAGTGTTTCCAGCTTGGCTACACTGCCAGATTTACGCACACTGCATTGGTAAGACTATCAACTTGTCTAAAAGTAAGGTTTCCTTGAGCATCTCTCACCAAAATAAAATAGTAGGACTGCAAGCTAAATATCTATGACTCATAAAATACTGCGATTTCATGTTTTCAGCCAACGATAAAGCTAATCACTGAAAAATTACAGAGAAAATCTCGTTTTATACACTTCCATGTAAGATACCGGTAAGCTATGAGTGACAATGATACCTATAGACTAGAGTAATAAGTTATTTGGATTTTATCACCATACTTTAGCATACTATCTCTTTCAACTCACAAATTTCCACATAAAGTAAAAACTATGGTACATTGATCAAAAGTATAAATTACGGAACATTTCACCAGCACTTCAACATTTAAAAAAACTTAACAGGTAAGCAGAAAATCTAGAAATTTTAATAGGCTAGACAATTTCTGACATATAAAAGTGTTACACATTTCTAATAATTATATCTGCAGTGTTTGACCAATGGCAGATACCCTTCATTATATAGTGCCAGAATTGGTGTTGATTAGACTTTAGGACTAATGTGGAATTTGCATTGCTATTTTGGAGCAGGAGAATTCTGTAATTCTATGTTGCAGGATTCCTTCAATCAACAACTAATCCCAACTTCATCCTACGACGCACTGACATGAAAACCTTTGAACAAAATCTCTTTAGTAGTGAAAAACTCAGTTGAGTGTAGCCACATCCATGACATGACACCATGCATGACTGAACAGTCCATAATAACATCAGCAAAATATAAGCAAAGGCAACACTTTATGCAAGGCTCAATGCAGCAACATAACAATCTCATCCAACTAATAATTATCGTACTCAAATTGCCAATATGTCATGTACCACTATATATATTCTTTTGAGTTGGACTGAGGCCAGTTAAAAAATATTTATGCTTTTTTCACGTCCAGTATTGTGGAACAAAATACGAAAAATTTCACACGATTCTCGTCTTTACAGTTTTGTAACCACCATCACAATATGCTTCCTGCATTATATAACCAGTAGGTGCAAAACTTAACTTTTGTGCTTCAAATGATCCAACAATTTGAATTTGACTGCATTTTGTCACCACAGGTTTCCCATTGATTTCGAAGCAGTAAACTCTTAAAAAGATTTTAGAATGCAGAGCATTAATAAATTAATAGTCCAAATTCAAACTAGACCAAATGTAAAGAAATCTTGAAATTGATAAATGTTCCAGCTCATACAGTCTCAAGTGTTTGGAACGACGGTGTGACTAACAATTACACTGCACTGAATATTCTTACTTACTTACTTTTACTGCAGAATGATCTGTTTAAAACACTTGAAAACGTCAGATTTGATTTCAATAGTTTATTCATCAGCTTGCAAAACAATGGATGCTAGTGAAATTTTGACATTTCCAACAGATTCCTAAATCAAATGACTATTCAATAAGGGACAAAACATTTATGACTTTCTACCTTACCCACTTTCCACCTAATAACTGGCCTGCTCTTAGGAATACTGGTCGATGTTACACTGAATTTGACCGACTTCTGCCTCACCATAAATTATTATGGTGTTTGATTAATTGCCTGCAAATTCAAACTTCAGAAAATGTACAGCAAATCCAGTAGCCACACATTAAACATGTCAAAAGCAACATACTTAATCAGTCTTTTTAGAGTTCAGGATTCACCAAGCACCAAATATGGCACCTCTCAGTAGAATTTTATATGTACTGGTATGCCAACAAATTTCTCTGTTCATCAAACTCCATAAGAATTCATTCAGAACAGAAAATGACATAGCACCTCTTCAAGACTACTACTCAGAAGAGCACAACCTGCTCGGTTGAGCGAAGGAAGTGATGACCCAAAGTATCTGAGGTAGACAGGAGGCTGGGGCAAGACCAACCAGACACAGCCACACAAAGATCAAAGTGAGCAGCAGTAATCAAGATGGGCTGTGATGAAGGAATGAGGCTAGGCTGGCAGTGGTGCGAAAAGTAAGTCAGCGAGTGAACAACAGTTTGGAGTGACAGTCATGACAGGAACGGTAAATTTGTGGAGTTCTTGGTTAAGCATGACTCCAGAAAAATAATGGTCAACAAAACAACAACTCTACCAAACAAAGCCACCAAAATGTACTAATTAGACTATTTGAAACAAGAATGCCAAATTGTTGCTTCAGTCTACTAACTCTACCCATTTGCACAAACATACAATAGGAGTTTTCATTGACGTCCGTTCATTTCCCAAAGTTTTTTGGTCCTAAATATCTAACCGTTGGCATTTGAATGCCTTTCATTCATGGTTCGAAAACATATTTAGAATGTTAACAGGAAAATTATATTTCAGCCTGGTTCAAGCTCACTGGGTGAAATTACAATCTGAACTTCATTGTACCATCTGGACATGATTTACAAGGTTTACTGTATTGCAGTAACAACATGAAGACAGAAGAATATTTTCAAAACTGAACAGTAAAGATAAACCTAAAACTTTTAATTTAGTTAGAATAGGTTACAGCTTAAGCAAGGCAAAATACAACTACTTAGTAATATAACTACTTGGTTTCATCTACCCACGAAATGTATTAACATTGCCAGTGTGTTCAGCCCTTCTGCAATCATGTATGATTGTATGTCATGCATGTTCGATGATAAAAATGGAAAGGAAGCAGACCCAATAATCACAACACCTCCGGTTCTTTTTTACCAGGAGAAAGTTAACCACAAACATAATCTTTACAGCTGAATCCTGCAAAGGTTCTGGCTGTTAAGATGGGGTTGGAGAACTTGAGGTTTAATTTTTGTGATTTTGAAGCAAAACGCCCGCAGTAAGGTTAAAAGACTCATTCAAGCATTTTTTTACTGCAATGCGATTTAAGCATTTATATTTGCATATTCAACTCAGTTGACTAGGAGATACTCAAAAGCAACAATTCACGTGTACATTTTACCTGGTCAACATGTCATTTTCTAGCTTCAATCAATTCACAAAACCCATGAGGAAATTGGACAGTCTTCATGAAACCATTATCTTAAGGCCTCCTTTGAAAATCACTCATAAACAGAAACCCAGATCACAAGGAAACCCTTCTGCACAAATCATAGACCAACTAATACAAGTGAAACTGTTAATTGCACTAGCACCTTTGATATTCAGGAATGTTGAATGTATTGCTAACCTCTTCCTACGCCTGCTATCAACAGGTTTAGTCTGATACACTTTAAACTTAACAACTTAATACTAAACTACTGATTATAAAAATACAGGTCTACATCAAGGATGTGAGCACAGATTCAAAGACACAAGACCACGTTACACAACCATAGATACCAACACGATATACAATTATCAATTCTAAACCATAGACAAACACAAAAACTTCAAAGCACTTACAAAATATATCAGTGAATGATACAGAAATCTACCCCTCAACATAGAGATGTCACTAGGCACTAATCTCGCACTTCCACAAAGAGGAAGAAATCTAAATGGCCATGATTAACTTAACCTTTACCACACATGAGTTCGCTCCCACCGGACAAATTTGGGCCAATTCATTATTAATCTGAGTGGACCAGTGGTAAAGGTTAATTAAGAACAAAGTTAAAAATTCATCAGTTATAAGAATTCAGAGTTGTGATAACCTGATGGTGGAAACTTATCCGTGGTGCTGCTAAAGTCATCATGCACACTGCAAAGGAATAATGAGAAACGATGGACAAGGAAAGAGTGTTATGATTAAGCTCAATCCAGCATAACCAACATTCAAGATGGAAAGAGGGAGTAACAATAGGAGCTCTGAAACAATGAAAAGCATATGTAGAAATTAATGACTGGTAAACAGAGCAGAGTCAGACACAAAATTAAAAAATCCATGCAAACATAAAACCACAAACAGTATTATTTGGCTATTTGTAAACATCAAGCTCTGGGTAATATTCCTGTAAACAGAGTTATGATTTTAAAAGTCTATGTGCTCCATATATATTCAAAATAAAATATTTAAACTATATGCCTCACAAACTTAAAACATATTAACGCTACCGTACATTATTACCGAAAAATACCTTGCAACTTAATTCAACAAATATGGCAGAGAACTGCATGCAACCATGTTCAGTACACTGAAATTAACATTGTTCCTCATTATAGCATGATGCATATATTAAAATTATATATTGATAATTATATACAGTACACAAGTAGATATAATCATGCAAAGTATACGGATGTAACATGCGCCTCTAACACAAGTTCATAATACATATATGGTAAAACTTTTGTTCATAAGACAAGTAAATTGCAAAACCGCAGAACTTAAAAAATTGGTTAACATAGCTAAGATACAATGGTTTGAAATTAAACTGAGAATATGTGTCTGTCAAATCACATAAAACCAAATACAATAGGTGTATATATATAGAATGTGAATATTACAAAGTAACTAAGAAATAAGGCACCAGGACCTGATGATTTTTTTGGTCATTGAAACTGGGACATATGACTATAGAAGTGTAAACATGTATGATGTTCAATGAAATGCAGCATGAAGATGTTCATCATCACTGCATGTACACTTTCATCTCTCATGCGCTGTCAATTTGTCTCAATGCATCTTCGAGCTTTGCGGTTATCTAGAAAACAAAAGCAATTTCTAATAAATATATTGCAATAACACATATTTAATGCCCCATGAATGCCACATGCCTCGAAAATGTGAATAACACAGATACTTTCAATATACACGAAGTTTGTCTTGCAATAATGAAGATTACTTACTTGCTTACTCAATTGCAGTGCAACTTTAAAGACATGGAACCATACAATCAGCCATAACATAATATGCACCAAAATAATGGCAGGGCAAAAACACTCAAGACAAAAAGTGTCTTGTAAGAGAACACAGAGTAGCTCTCAGCTACACCAGACATGCTATAAAAGCAATCATCATTCAGGAAATATATTAAAATTAACCACATTTAAATATATCTTCTGTATTGGATTATTCCTCAAAATAAAAGTGCTGATCAGCATGCACAATGGTAGGTATTAACATTAGAACTTTCTTCTAAGAATCCTACCAGATTCATCAGAATTCAAATTCAGACATACCATACCTAAGGCCTTCGATTGGACTAGACTCCCTTTGACCTGCATTCCCTACCGCAGAATTTGTCTTAGAACTCTTTTTATAAACTACTCAAGACTTTCATCTTTGGCCATGCCTGAGTCGGGAGCACCTCTGAATAATCATCGTGAAGAAGCACTACATAAATTCTTCAGATAGACAGATAAACATGTGAATACAAGAACTTCATTTCTGCCTTAGAACACAACCTAAGTAACAGCAGATGCTCATATGTCTCATAAATATAGTACGAATCATGAGGAAGCTTGAGTGCATAAGGCACACACAAAAGTTGCACCAGTCCTAACCTGCTTGTAGAACTCAATCTGGCCACCGACATATTTCTGCAAATAGCCTTTGAAGTCGACAACTCGACCTCGATTGAAGTTCTCGATCTCAGATAATACTGTGTACGTTATGACGTCCGCACGATCCTGCACCGTCTGCTGCTCGGGCTCGGGGAGTTTGGCTACTCCCTCCTGAACCTTTGTCGTGGCATTCTTCAATGAAAATTTAAATACAAGTCATGTCTAATCAGCCAGACAATTACACCCAATACAGGTGCTCAATCAGAACCCAACTTCAACATGTCTGGTAACTGATAGAGAATTACTTTGAAATATGAATCACCGCTGTAAAGGCATTTCAAGCAAAATTTACACGAATTCGATGATTTATGAGGCTTTATGCAGTGTAACGCTTTGAAACATTCATTTTGAAAGCACTGTATATTTATTCCAAACATAGAAACGTCAAACAGTCAATAAAGAGTTTTCCTTACCTTCTGCACCATAAGCGTTTCTGGAAAGGACGAGAGAAGACCTCGGTATTCGTGAAGACCCTCGAGAAGGAAGTGCATGTCATTTGGAGGCTATAACGTCACCATAACCAAACAACATGATAGAGATTACATAATCATTGACATCTCCAAAACTATTATTAGTTTCATCATCAGTAAACTAGTTACACATCAAACAGCAGAATTAATAAATATTCTGATAAACATCACTGACAGTTATAGGGTCAAAGATGCCAATGTTTCTACATGAATATTACCAACCAAATGTAATCCGCTTTACTCACAACTTTAATTAGTTAAAATTCCTATTACAAGGGCTAAATTTATGACTATTTATCTACATATGTATACAACCGACAAAATTACATAACTAGACAAACATACAAGTCAATACAAACATGCAAAAGCATCTATAGGTAATCTTCACATACATTCGTCCTAGATAAGCAAAAGTAGGAATGCACACATGTACACATTGTATATTCAAAACGACTTACCATATAGGAAATGCATGCATGTCAAACTTCATATGAAGATTTTGAAGAAACTTTCAGTAAAATAGAAAATTCTGCACATATGCTTACATACAAACAATCTCACACAAACACACGCACAACATCCCACTTGCCTGCTTCTCGAATAGTTGTCCGATGTCATTGTACGTCTGTCCAGTGTACTCAACGGCTCTTGTTAAACTCTGTGACACTATTAACATGACAACCAGACACTGTATGAGACAACCAGACACTGCATGAATCGCACAATACATTTGAACTTTGACTGAACAAAACAATACTAAAAAAGAAACACTTTTATCAATTTACAATAATAGTAATAGCAAGAAAAATTATAAAATCAGGCAAATTTAAGTAAGCCAATAAAAGTGACACAAATCATTGATGCAAAGTAATTTAAAGAGATCAAGCATATTTCCTCTTCATGACAGAAAAGCATGAGCAGTGAGCACTGTCAGTCAACAACTGTCTCCTAGCAAGCCCCACCATAAAAGTGTTTTAAAGCATTAGATAAATATCCAGTTTACTTCAATAAAAACATTTAACTGCCAGAATCTCTAAGTCCAAACAGCAGATGAGACAACAGAAAGTTTCACATTGACTTGATACACGGCTCATACAAAGGAAGCAAGTATTCACATAATTTATTGGGAACAAACTTCAGCTTAGAAGCACATCACATTTACCAATCATCCTGACACCATCAATAAACACAATCCTCTCACCTGTTCGATCGTCATGCGCAAAAGATTTTGCAAGACCAGTAAAGGCGTCACCCAGCTTCTGAAATTCTTTCTTAAATGCTAAAACAACACAGGCATAATGAAAAATGAATTGACATTTTCAGTATTAGTTTTGCTGTAAAGTTTTGACAAGAAACTGTACAAACAAGAAATAAAGATTTCATGATGTGAGTGATGTTTACAAATTTAAAAACAATGCCAAAGACAAAAAGATGTGTTACTGGTAAGTTGGTAACTGTTTTGGTGCGAGGATAATTGTCAATTTTTTTAAATTTATGTTTACAGAGACATCAACACAAGACTTTTTTCCCCCACCTTTCTCCAGCCACATTTCCCCCACTCCATCTTGTCTAAAATGAGGTGAAGAAATGAAGTAAAAAAGATATGCATGTATACGTCCAATCGTACATACATTCTGCAAATAGGCAGAGAATGTAAATTTTGGAACAGCGTGCACCTTTGTGCATAAATAGGCAGTGGCACTATTTTCGGTAGTCACTGTAAAAAATATTTTTTTAAACATTTCCCACCTAACTACTTACTGAGTTCTGTAAATCGCTGTTATTGGAATCATACACCTTCAGGTTTTTGGGTCTAATCTATACCTAAAACTGCAATCCTCCATGATGCTAAAGACACCATTTGCCTAATTTTACCATTGCAACTAAATCTCTTGGTATGCCTATCCAAATTATTAAGACAATCTCTCATCATACTTACGCCCCTCATGCTTCTTGCTGTTACTTTCACCAACTTCAGCAAGGCGCCTGACACTGTCATCCATGTTGCGCATAAGTTTTCCGAAACTTTCAATGTTTGCTTCTCTACAGGAAATATATAAAATATGTTAACAGTCACTGACACAAATTAACACAGGAGTGTGAAACCATTTTAAATTTTGGATCAGTGGCATTGTTTTTCAGCAAGTAGTTGGTTAGGGTGCGATGGCACCTGAGTAAAATGTGGTTAGGGATCAAGGAGGGAGCTTGGTGAGTCAATCCCTTAAAACATTTTTGCAAAACAAAATCTCCTGCAAGAAGCACAGATTAGGATGATCAATCGAGAATGGAGTCGGAGTAAAAAATGCTGGGTAATAATAATAATAATAATGACAAAAGTACCATGGGCAACTGATCAGAGGGAACTGTGACCAGGAACAGATGAGACAAAGATATAATTATAAGGATCTTAGTAAGGATGGGGCAATTCAAAATTTCACAAGAGAATTAGAATCCTAGAATCCTATACTCGATACATGCAGGTAACCAGCACAATTGAGCGCAAAGTATGTTTTTCACTCACAAATACTAAGTGCTTCCGATTTACTGAAAGAGTAATAAATGCAACATAATACATAATAGCTATAATGATAATAATAATATTAATAATAACAGTGACCACTCAATACAAACTAATTCTGAAACAAACACTTTTTAGAAGTATAAATTAAACGTTACGATTGTCTGCTGTCTAGTTGCTGATCCGGCATCTTGACTGTCAGAAAGAACTTCGCTCCAACATATTCATCCTTTTCTGCCTTTCGCTTTCCCACTTTCCATTTCTAATTTGAAGAAAAAAATAGAGTTGCATCTTAAAACAAGATTCAATCGTCAAACACACACACACACACACACAGGTTTCACTAGATACCTCTACTTAAGCTCTTCATTTCCCCCTATGACTAACCATGTAACTCTACAATCGTCCCCTTGAATGGTCTGTCTGTTTGAACGCATCAAGCTCAGTGCCATGAGCAGTGCTGTGTATTTGCCAGTGCTTCTCATTATCATATATACTTACTCACATGGATCTCCCATAAGGAATACAATTTACATACAGGTATCATTCAAATCAAGAACTCAAATGCATATCTTTAATAAGCACTTAATTAGCATCATACACCAGAAAACGAACGTTACAATAACAAAGTAACATTGCAACAATGCATCTCCTGTTTGCCTCAAACAGTTCCAGAACCGAAACTGAAATCCACTGTCAATCAGAAGCAAATTTTAAATATAAAACAACATTTGAGTTGGAAATTAGGTTCCAGTTATGAAATCTTTTAGGTCACTCAAACACAAATTCAGCAACTGGAACGATCACTTTTAAAAACAAAATAGGCCGACATAATTATGTAATTATGCATATCTGCTGCCTACCTTTTCATCAGTACAGGTGAGAAAATGATGAAAGACATCGGACTGAGCAATGACCGGATGCTTACACATTCGATCAACCCACAGCTGCAGCTGACGTAATCTCTGATTGACAAAGTCATCTTCAAATCGCCCTTCAGTCAAACAACAACTCAATTCACCAACAAGCTAAGATAAGAATATTCTTTAATTCACCAATTGCTAACCGCATTTTGGTTTACAGATATGGTACAATAAAAGGAAATACAGTTAATATACATAACGGAGTGATGGATAAAGGAGTCCAGTTAATTTTCATGTTGGAAGTCCATGAAGTAGATTTAAAAAGTATTATTTAATTTGATTCCTATGTACGTCCAGTTGAGAAGAGCATGGCCTGAAAAACACTAGGCAACAAGTAATGGCATTTGCCTAGATATCAGTTATGCAGCTACGTGTTTGCTAGTAGTTCTTAACACGGAGATAAACAGTGCAAGGTATATTTCAATTGAAAACAATTATAGTGGTCTTATTAAATCTTTCTGAAACTTTCTCTACACAAAACCGGTGGCCTTCAAATTACATAAAATTGCCAAGATAACCAAAACTTTAAGACAAATTATTCTTCATAGGTTCCGAGAATTTTAAAAGATAATCATTACAAGATAAGGCAATGAAAAACACTAATGGTCTCCAAAATAAAATCTGCTCTAAGCCCTTTTACTAGCAAATATTTTATTTTAAAAAGTTACTTAATTTTGCAAGAGTATGCCATAACATGAATATTGACAGTGAAATACCATGCTTTTCTCAGCTCTGCTGTCTTTTGAGTTAAGCCTATGAAAGTAAAGTAGCATCATTCACATACCTGCAATCTGTTTTTCTGGCAGTGGTGGAACAGCCAGAACTGAAAATTTCACTGCAAGGCGCTGCTGTAACCAGTCAAAATGTTTGTATCGTCGACTGACCTGAATGTTCGAAAACTGAAGACATAACAACAAAATATTTATACTTCCTATATTGCAAAAATAATAATATACTACAAACATTAAGAATTTCAGAATAATAATAATATCAAAAGGCTAGATGTCACATCGTATCTCTAACATTAATACAACAAATAATATTACTATGAGCAACATCACCGATAGAATAAGAACTCAAATTAAATTTGGCTTAAAATACTGCACGTCTACAAAACTGGCAGATATATAGCAGCAGCAACTATGTATTATTTGAAACAAGTCATAATTCAGAGACCAAACAGTAAACTGTGAAGCTGCCACTAAGAAGAAACAATTTTATATGACAGCAAAGATAACTCTCAAAGACTCTAACCACAGAAATGCTCCCTCACAGCATCATGCACTTTCACTCAATCCTGTAAGTATCTCGCTACATAGCTAAAAGTTTTAATCAAATAACTTCTACAATAATGAAAAGAACGTCCAAAAGACAATACTAACACTTGGAGTCAACGAATAGGCAATGTATGTTTTTATGCCATGAAACTTTGATTCTTTTTTGGGTGATGTTATGTTGCAGCTGAATGGATGGTCTACGTTCTGCCACAGTGGACCGTGACTGCCAACCTATCAATATCAAAGTGATATATTATTATAGCCTCGTTAGCTACACCGGCAAGCGCGAACGGCATTCGTCTGTTGGATACAACGGACTGCGGTTCAAGCCCCGGGCTGGGAGTTGACATTCAGAGATTTAGATTATCTCGGGCTATCACGTGTGGGACGCAGGGGTGCAAGCTCCTGCGGAGCGACCTTGGGCAAGTTGCTTACCCATCATTGTCTGTGGGGAAGGCAACGAGAAACCACCTCACTCATCTCATCCCCAGGGGCGTAAAGCCAATGAACCTGCCTACGGGCAGAGCCCCATCATCATCATCATCATCATATTATTATATGTAACAATTCATACAATTCATACCAGCATCAGAAGAATAATGAAGGCCAAGGTACAGGGAAAATGCAGTCGGGGACGGCAGAAGAAGAGATGGATGGACATGATCCAACAAGACCTGAAACATCTCAAGCTGAGGCCAGACGACGCTGGTGAAAGATCAATATGGAGACAGAGGATCCGAGTGGCTGACCCCTCCCCAGCGAGGGACTAATTCAAGCTCGAAGGAAAAGAAGATACAGAACAAATCACATGGCTCAATCACAGCTCTAATCATTCCAATGTGCTGCCATCCTGCTTTTCTCACTTCCCACAACTCATTATATTAGCTTTTCTTTCTCCTCTCTCCGGTCTCCAAGCAACCAGATCCTGCTTCTTAAATTGTGAACAGGTGAAATCCTCTCTAGAAACACTGGAACATACATACCTACTATGCACCAAGCAGCAAACCCTTCGTAATATCTTAAACGTGTTTTTAGAAATCATTACAGATATAGATCAACTAAAAGTTAAAAGACCACTGACTGCATTCAGTTTCATATCCCTGGTTCAATTAAACCACTTGCTATATATATGTGCTCAAAAATGCAAACCATACTGTCTTCTGAATCACTGACTACCAACGTACATGACATCCATAAAAACATAAATCCTGTTAGGTTTCACAACCGTCTCTGATTGTGAGAGTTAGATGTCAAAAACTTGTTCTATTCATTTATCAAGTGCTTGCAATGGCAACACAGAAACATTTATAATTTACATCCACACAATGCACACATTAATCAATTTTGATAAAAATTTACTACTTTTTATATCTTGGGTACTAAAGTCAACAGATAGGCTCAAAACAATACATAAATGCTTCACGTTTAAGTATACGATACTGCCAATTCTAGGAAATTTCAGAATAATCCAATAGCAAGTAACATATGCATGATAACTAGCTTAAACTTTTATTTGATTTATAAGAAAACATTTGCATACATGAAGAATATTACAATTCTGGGTACTAACGACTATTAATGCAGTTTTTTCTGCTTCAGGAACATCAAACTTTTCAAACAAATACGAATCAACTCCCGTTCGCGCAAACTGTGAAAACCTGAAAATATAGAGAATTTAAATTAAAAAATTAAAAGACAGACTTTTAACAACTTTAACATACAGTTGCAAGAAGGGGTTCTAAACAACTGTGTACAATACACCAATCAAGCTTCAGAACTACATACTGCTATAAATCAATTCATACTAATACACACGCAACTAATAATTAGACCGACCTCTTTGAAAATGAAAATGAAAGTTCATAGCTTTGTAACTTGTAATAGATCTAGTAAAAGCAAACAGCTTCAAATGTCTATAAATGGTGCCCATCAAAACCAGCTGAAAGTCAGTTGCACTTGTGTCTTTACATGCAATACGTACAATGCATGGATATTGCCAGAATGCAAGCATTAGCAATATGTATAGTATTGTACACACTTACTACATAAAACACATGTCCAACTGGCTCTCAGCTGGTTTTGATGGGTCCCTCAACAAACACTTGAAATTTGTTTTCTTTAAAAAGTTAGAGTGGCTTTCAAGGGGACATATGGAAAAGATACCATTCAAATGCTCTGATTTCAAGAAACATATCTCTTCAGCAATCACAGATTTTCTTAAGCAACTCTCCAAATAAATTGACAATAAGCTCCTTAGTTTTAATTTCATTTTCAAACTCTATTAACCCTTTAATGCCGAGAGTGTAGTAAAATGTATGGGAAAGCTTATACCCTCCGGCATTAAAGGGTTAAGTCAACATTGCAGACTACTAAAAAAACTGAGATGGATCCCGCTTGTTAGCAATGTCCATTAGAGTCAAGCGCTAGATTCATTCAGTGCAGCTTGTGTGCCCAGCTTCGCCAGAAACACCACATTTCTGGTCAAGCTGATGAGTGATGACACATCAAAATTAGTCAAAAGTCAGACAATAACTTTTTCAGTCCAAACAGAACAAAAGAAACCAGCAGTTCATATTGTGTAAGTCGGCTAAACAAAAGTCTAAAGTCAAATTTGAAATGACAAAATCACAGAACAGTGCTGGGTCTGGAAGAATCAAAATGAGCTTATCAGACCTCATCCATGAACATAGACACATTTATACATGCTCATGCAGAAACCTGTACATAAAATTACATTAGACTCATACAAGATTTTACCGGTTTAACGTAATTCGGACATTTCCACCACCCTGTCCTTGCGTTTTATCCTGCCGGCGCTTTACAACGCCGTGGTTTCCATTTGGATCATTTGATCCTTTGTTTGCTTCCTGAAGCCAAAGAAACAGACTAAATATTAGCTCCAGCTATGTAAAGCCACATGAAATAACAACTGAAAACAATGACCATATGTGCCAGAATTTAACCAAAAAAATTATGCAATAAAAGCTATTTAAAGCTAATAAAAATGCACTAACACTAATAAATCAAAAAACTATTTTAAAATGCACTAACACTAGGAAAGTAAACACAAACGCAAGATTATGAGGAGAAGAACAGTGAAGGATATCACTGATTCATTTATTTATAATGCAAGCTGCTAGCAATATTTGCATATTGAAAATAGCCACGAAAGGAGTGGTCATAGATTGACACAGTACACAATGACTCACATGTCAAAATGTGTGTGTGTATATATAATTATATATATACAATGCATAAATATAATATATTAATTATATATCCATTTTGACATGAATCATTGTCAAAATGTATGATATGTGTATATATAATGTAAATATATAATTATATTCACATTTTGACATGAGTCATTGTGTACTGTGTCAATCTCATGACCACTCCTCTGGTGGCTATTTTCAATATGCAAGCATGTGTGTGTAATGTGTGTGTTCATATTTGCTGGTTTACACAGCACAAGCAATGATCTCTTGAAGTCAATCACCACTTTCCTAAAAGAAGTAACACTTCAAAAATACTTGAAGCTTATCAACATATATGTCAAATCATCTTAATTAACTGGATAAACCGAAAACGTGTTCATAAGTCGTATGCACCTGTGTACAGAGATCAGAATGTCAACAGGATCTTGTTCAACACCACCATCATCATTATCAGGGTTCTAAATTTCTGACAGCTTTCCTTCTAGTGAAATCAAACCGTCAACCACCAGATTGAACAACAGCAACTCACAGGGTAATCGCCAACACTGGAACTGTCATCGTCATCGTCCCATTCATCGTCCCAGTCATCGCAAGGTTCGTCTGGAGTTCTGGCTGCTTGCTGGCTGGCTGGTTTTGTCTTGGATGCCTTTGCCCCTGAAGCACTTTCCTGCCATGCAGAAGGAGCAAATGCCTTTGGTGCAGGAGGTGGAGGCATTGAAGGCTCGGGCAACTGAGTAATCTGAAATACATCAAAAAGTAAAGAATTTAATAACAACTTTTAATAATCTGTAGCATTAGTGAACATTATGTGATTTGCAAATGGTTCAGAACAAAAATGAATGCTCAAATATCAGTATGTCAGATTCTACATGCTTTAGCATATATTATTTATTTATAATGTCATAGTTTCATGTAGTCTATATATTTTTTTCAGATGGAATGATAATCCTGGAATTTTTTCCACCTATCGAAAAGACCTAATAACTTAAATTTGCAATAACAAACTATCTAGTTACTTTAATTTTATTTAAGAGTTCTCATTGTCTAATGATACTGATACATGTATAAAATAAAAATATTTGATTAAACTCAACTTTAGATATTAAAAAAGTAAGATTCTGCTCATCACCAATTTTTAAGGCAAAAAACGTAGTAGGAAGGGTTTGTACGACGATTACTAGATGAAACTTGGAATCTATTATAAATGAATAATTTATTTACTTCAGCTTCTGGCTTTTAATATGTTTTAAAATATATCACTGAAATTCTTAGTTCTAAATTTGCCCAGTTCTGGTATCTTGTTTTCCAGAAAAAGCGCTGCTGTTAAATAGCATTTTGACCTTTGAACTGCTCAGGACATCCCCTATTCCCAGTGTGATTTAATAATTTAGTAAATTTAGTAAAAGTACTGCCTTCTCAAAAAAAATTCACTTAAAATTAACAAACTTATTTTTAAGAAACGGTTTTCTGACTTTCCTGACTAGCTGCATTGAGAACCAGATTTGGAAAATCAAAATGTAATTTTGGAATTTTAGCATTATAAATGTCTGATTCACCAAACAATTTACAATGGATATGCTGAATAAACCATACTGTTAAACTGTAAAGTGCATTGAGATAAAAGAAGTGGAATGCGTCCCAGTTCTAACTGAACCAAATCTCAGTTCAAACGATCTCAAATAAGGCGTAAAAAAATTGTTGTGTTTCCGGTAACCCGACCGACCCATTTTTACGGCCGCGACCCAAATATTTTTGTAAAAAAATTTTATTAAAAAAAATTTCAAATTTTTTAAAAAAAATTTTTTTTTAACATTTGTATTGACATAACATAAGAGACGTCAACAAAATGAAATTAATAGGACTGTTTCTAGAGCAGTTTTAGGTGCAGACAGTCGGGAAATAGGCAGTTTATACTTGCTTAGAACATGTACTTTGTTTCAGCGTGCAAAAAAGACTAGTGGGGTATACTTTTTTGGATAGTCACTGCATAAAAATATTTTACAAAATAAAAATATTTTCTGACCTACCTACCCAATTTTTTTTAGCTCTGTTACCGGAAACACAACATTTATTTTTTTAGGCCTAAGAACTTTCATATAATGAAAACGCATTTAGAGCAGAAAAAATCATCTATATTCTAATATTCAAACGGCAAGTTCAACATACCTCTAGGTAGGCTTCGGGTACTAGCCCGGACTCTCCACGGCTGTTAGCTGCTTCCCACCATCCTCCCCCAACATCCTGGAAAAGGCAGCAACTTAATGTTAGCCAAAACATGCTGAACATTCAAGAACATGGTTTACCCATTCGGATTGGAAAATCATTAT
Organism: Lumbricus rubellus; assembly: GCA_945859605.1. Taxonomy (NCBI): domain Eukaryota; kingdom Metazoa; phylum Annelida; class Clitellata; order Crassiclitellata; family Lumbricidae; genus Lumbricus; species Lumbricus rubellus. The sequence continues at coordinate 29,363,873 of OX243812.1, read as the reverse complement.
CAGACAAGTTCAGTTTCACTTTAGCCCTTTAATGGTCAGTGTGTAATAAAATGCATTGAAAACCTGCTCATTAAAAGGCTAATATGCCATAAAATGGTACTTTAGAATTTATTATCTAAAATGAAAACAGAATCAAAATAACATACAAAGAAGCAATCCCTATTTAAAGTAAGCCCTAAGACGTAGCTATGGGGCAAGCTGCGTTAACAACTTCAGTTTTTCATAGCCTCGGTTTACGATAGTAGATGGCCAGACCTCTTGCTTGCTGTGTGCTCTTCTCATTGACAGGGTCGCTAGATTAATATAAACTTCAAATACTACCGATAGTTACTTCAATAAGTAAGCAATTCAAAGTTTAATATAACCAGAGCTCTGCCAAAAAACCAGCACTCTTGTGAACAGGTATTGCATATAAACTTCAAGTAATAAATAAAAATAAAACACAAGACTAAACCAACTAATTAGTACATGTAAACAACATCCTAACTACAAATGTTTTCATGAGTAGTCCTATCTGCTCGTGGCAGAACCCAGTAATGGGGTATGGGGCCTAGCTTATAACCTGTTTGCTTCAAACAGGGAGTAACTCGTAAGAAAATGCCAGTAAAAGCATACTAATTTCTGCTTAAATTAACTGACCCACTGTACTTGCAGTGATCACCCAAGGTACATAACCATACCATAAGTTCCCCAGTCAGCTGTGTGACATCCATTACCATGCTTTGTAATGAATCTAATCTAATCAAATGACTTCTGTGGTGCCACAATCATAATTAATGCACAAGACAATGATCAATGGTCACTTCAAAAGTGGAATTTATACCATAAGAAATCACAACCCACTGTCAAAGCCAGGTGGAAATATAACATAATTAGGCCTAAAAAAAAATGCTGTGTTTCCGGTAACAGATTAAAAAAAATTGAGGAAAGGTAGGTCGGAAAATATTTTTAATTTTGTAAAATATTTTTATGCAGTGACTATCCGAAAAAGTATACCCCACTAGTCTTTTTTGCACGCTGAAACAAAGTACGTGTTCTAAGCAAGTATAAACTGCCTATTTCCCGACTGTCTGCACCTAAAACTGCTCTAGAAACAGTCCTATTAATTTCATTTTGTTGACGTCTCTTATGTTATGTCAATACAAATGTTAAAAAAATATTTTTTGGAAAAAAAATTTTTTTTGAAAATTTTTTTTAAAAAATATTTGGGTCGCGGCCGTAAAAATGGGTCGGTCGCGTTACCGGAAACACAACACTTTTTTTTTACGCCTTACATAGGCATCTATAGAATAAATATGCATAAAACAATATCAACAGATCAGAGAAAATATATATATAAACAAAGTACTGAAAATTTAAAGCATAAGACAGCCTATTAATTAATCCTTCCAGGTGCTGTTAATAACCTCTAAACAATGACCATCGTAACCAGCTAATTTGTAGTTATTGTCAGGTTAATGCTCATGCTTTCATGCTGCAACTGAACTCTGAAGGACAGTCAGGTTTGCTTGATCATCTTAAAGCCAATTCTCGGTTGTGGCATAATGTTTGATAAAGTGCTGGATGTCCAGGAACAGGTCTACATGTGATTACGGGTAGATCACGGTGCAAACTGATAAATAAGGCTACTGTCACGGATGTGTACATTCGCTTTTTTTTATGGCACACATAACAACACAATCGTATCCAATTACCGTGTTTATAGACAAGATGTGTTTCGGAAAGTTTAGCATAGAAAATTTAGCACATATATCACATATATATTACATTTATAGCTAGGATGTTGTTTACATACTAATTAGTTTGTTAGTCTTAATGGGTTTTTTAATCTATTATTTGAATTTTATATGCAATACTTCCATACATCAATTTGCAATACTTCCATATATCAATTTGTCAATTAATTTTTTAGTCCTACTGCACTGATTTTGATGTTGCAAATAGATTAATCACTCAATTTACTAAGAACTTCCATGTGTCAGACTCGAACTCAAGGGTGGGACATGATCATGAGAATGCATGTATTCACATCCATTGCACACAGTACATCTTAAACCTGAAGTTTCCAAAGATGCAATAGGCAGTTGTGTGAAATCCTTCAATACTGGAAAGGCTTGCGACCAAGGTGCACTGCCTATCCATATATTATGTCAGAAAAAAAATCGTATCATCAATCCCTTCCCTGAACAGCAACTCGTACATGAATTTTGTGCTACAACCCATCCCCTATGTGCATATGCAAATGAGCTGCTCTACCCACCCTTACAAAAGTTAATCAGCTAAAATCATCTATATAAACATTTATTTTACTGTAGGCTACTATTTATTTGTGTTAAACATCCTATTTGATAGCTAAAATGTGTTAAATGTTATGGTTTACTCAGAAGTTTACTTTTTAGATTGGAACAGAATTTAATTATATGTAATCAAATGCCATTAGACAACCATACAATCATACACAGCTATGAATAGGCTAATGTGGCCATCATAAATTTTAGAAATTTATTTTGTATACGTACATTTAGCTGAGACCTTTCCCGTGCCGTACTCACTACTCACCCATAATAAAATTGCCTAAATCCGGTATGGACAGCCCATGAACATAACCACAGAGCACTTGCACTATGCCCATCATAGTGTAATTGTCCATTTTATAAAATTACTTTCAAGCCCATTTTCCCATAGATTACAAAATTGCCTTGCAGCTGGCCATCAATTACAGTATCTATAGTATAGCATAGTAAAGTATATGAGAATTTATAAAGTGCCTTTTGCAATGGCAAAGGTGCGATGTTGGGTCATGGTAGTCTTGTCCAGGGAACTATGAATTACGAGTACAATGGTGCGACAAGAGCTGGAAACTTTAGCGATTTGGGCTTGCTCAATACATCCTGATCTCACAGAGATTTGGTTCTTCCTCCGCTGGTGGAGGGAGTATTAAATGCAAGTGGAGCGAGTTGAATTAATTAATCCATGGGGTAACGATCTGGCAGGATCTTGGTACCAACTCTCATGCAGATGATTCCTCTATGTGCTGCAAATACTAAGAGTACAGGTGACACACATATGACGGCCAAAGCTAACATGGTTACTCGACTCTTACTACGGTATACAGTATACACGCCAATCCCGCCTTGTGTGGTTTAACCTCAGCAGCCGACCGGCCGAGACTTATGAGTTTCTCTCAAGAATTCCGTAAATGTGCTATCTACCAACCATCACACTGATGCTATCTATCAACCATCACACCATCAGTGGCAGTGCACGCTAGGCTAGCATAGTTATGAGCATCTGCTCCAGGTGGTTGTGCAAACTGTGAAATGACTCGTATGTTCTATGTGGTTTCTTTCCACCAAAGAACTGCCGTTGCCATGGCTTCAGACCTTCAGTGCTTCTCTTTGAACTTCTGACAAAAGATAACAAGATCCCCATCTCGAGAGTTATCTTTATAAATATTTTCTGAATTCCAAAAACGCAATCTTAACAAAAGCTCATTCTCATTATCTTTATTAGCTGCTTACAAGTATTTTCTGTATCCTCAATCTGCCACTGCCAACAATGCTCATTATATATATATTACATATATATATATATAAATTATATTTATAACACTAAAGCAAGCTGCATGTACCGGTATGTTGCAGCACCGAAGCCTTTCACAGCATGAACCATCATGAATTGTTTAAGGAGTAACTTAATAAAGATATACTGGTATCTAATTGTTGTCATTTTTGCCAAATTTTCATACGGTGAGATTCTTGTTGCAGTTAGATGAAGTGTTAGCTAGTCTTACCAGTTCCGTGTTGGAAGTGGTATTAGCCATGGTAGTGCTCTATTTCCTGTGCTATTTAACATTCTCATACATGTGTCATTTCCAATTTTAGGCCGACTGACATGACTTGTCATAAAAGGAACCATTTGCATCTGTTAAAAAAGTTGCACTCCCCTTCAGTATATATGGTCGCCACGCTATGCAGTGTTTGCACTGCAACCTGCAGTGTACTATGCCTGAGTTCAACTGCACTGTCAATCTTTATTGCATACAATTTGGTAAACGTGTGTCTCAGGTCAACGGACTAGATGTCTTTGTATGCAAACTCAACTTAATTCGTTGATTCTCTTCACTGTCTGGGTGTGCATTAAATGCGTGGTCGTAGATCTGTAACGTCAGACACTAGTCCTTTGAAGTCGTCATTCTACAGGGCATGTAATTGTATTTCACCTCATGACTCCAATTTACATAACACTTTACATGAATTTCAACTACTCCTTCTGACATATATGCCCTCCCGGCCTTGACTTCATCAACAATACAATGAAATGAAATGAATATATATGCTGGAATTCTGAATGCAGTCTTAAAATCTGGGTATAAGAAACAGTGAAATATATAGTCAGTTTGATGACCTTGGTATTAGGCTGATCTGTTATGGATTATTTTGCTCTGTGTTTTCTGTTTTCCTTATCTCTATTTTTATTGTTTGGTTACTATTTGGCACAATAAAGGCCTTATTACCTTCAACACATGCAACAGTATTTTTACATCTTAAATACTTCTTTACATTTGTAAGTGCCAACACTTCTCCGTAAGTACATTAATGCATTACTTTTACTCTGTTAGAGCTCACAAATATATCAAGTGTTTTAAAATCTATTATAATGCAGCTTATTGTCATGGTTTTGAAAGCTGTAAATTTACATTACGAGACATTTATAAGCTGTACAAATCGTCTAATAAAGAGCCACTTGAGGAACTTAATAAACATCTTCAAATTCCGTGCAGAATACAAAACGTGTTGTTCCACAACTGATAAAACAAAATCAAAGCTGTAAGCTGACCTGTCGAACAACTGTGAGGACTTCATTTGCACAGAAGCCCAGTTCGCCTTGTCCTCCACTTGCAAAATCGAACAATGCCTTGGCCTGCATCACAAAAAATCATATCGACAACATTTACTATAATATTAAGCTTGTAAGGCACTATGCTACAAATGAAAATATTCACACAAGATGTATGGATAAGAAACTAGAAGATCGCAATTCAGTTTCAATAAGAAATTTATTTGCATATATTTATTCGCATATATTGCAGGCTGTCTGTCCAGTTCGTATATTTAAGATTTGTGTATTCTGTGATCTCCGTTCTTGTGAATTGTTTAAACTGCATAATTGTACACTGTAACCGGTTGCGGTCTGTTAACCGAGATTGTTTCAATAAAAAGAATATTATTATACAAATTCTGAAAATTAGCAATTACAGCAATGACCTAATAAGAAAGACACATACTTGGAGAATGAACCTTGCACAAGTAGCAAGATGTCAGTAATTAGAAAAGGTAAGTTGCTACAATAATAAATTACCCTTAAGAGAAACTTTTAAAGGCGCATAACATACGTGACAGGATCATGTACAGCAAAACTTTCTTACATCAGAATCCAAGGGAACATCATTCAAGATGTTCAAGATAATTTAATCAAGGTTTATTTTTGTTTCAAACTGACACAGAGCAGGATGATTAAAACTCATAGTATAAACACATTGAACAGATGATCACAAGCTATAACAGGATTAAAATTTAACTGTCAGCAAGGCATCAATCAAAATGAGCAAGCTCTATCCAGCTTGACACAACTGGAAGTGTACCTTTACTGCCTAATGGCTGTGTAACTTCAACCCTGCTCAACCACTGCTCTCTGTTTTAATGACAACAATACATTCTAAAGTCCCTTTGTTGATAGTTCAATAATGAGCTCTCTGAAGCTGGTGCTTGCATTGGAAATAGCATTCTGATTCACAGAGGTTCATTTATAAGGCAAATCTGTAACTAGAGCAGACCATGTTATTGCAAGACATTGAATTGGCATAAATTCTGATAGCAAGAATCCTTTTCAGTGTCTATGATACAATTGTCATTGATGTCACTGTTGAAAAAAACCTGGTCTTCACCACTCCACTTTTCAGTGAAGCAAAAGAATATAGGTCGATGACTGAGGTACAAAGGCAAAAGCAGACAATGTCAGTCAGCCTCAACTGACTGACCTCCTCCCATTAATGGACCAGCCATTCATGTGCATCAGTCTTCTTCTCATATAAATCAACAAACAAAGCACTCGAAAATTATTCGACAGAGCAATAACTCGGCCAAATGTGCCAAATATATCGTATACAGAGCGGCCCTGTAACTTCGATATTTCTGTCAGTCAACAGTTCACTATGAACCAATGGGCGACCACTGGTCGCCGACCAGACCATAGAGCACCTTCACAATAAACAATCTTGACTTTGCTATAAGTAGGTTTTACACAATGGAGTTACATGTGGCTGTGCATGGGAAACCCTTATCAAAGTCAGAAATTTGATAAAGTGAGTTTAATTTTGTTTTCAGTTCAATAGTTGCAGTTAATATGCATGCAGAAAAAGGACATTTGTATCAGATTCTGATAATTATGAAAATGCAATGAATATTTAAAGAATAAATGTCCTCGCATTTGAGAACGTTGTAAGTAGTTCACGATGCACTAGAACGTATTACCTAGGAACTGGGTTGGAATTGTCTAAATTTTACAACAATGACAGTGTTGTATGATCGTGAACAAATACTAATTTTTTGCCTAAGCAGAAGCTGCATCGATGAATAGAATTCTTGCCAAACTAGAAGTTGGAACGACTAAGAAAAATAATGCTGCAACGAGCCAGTAATTAAATACGCTAAAATACACTTGTAACGCTCCACAAACAGTACAGTTAAGTTCCATAAATTAACTACAGAAATTGGCTATTTGCAAAGTAGAGAGGGTTAATGTCTAGGCTAAATCGGCGGATTTTTTGTCCAGGGTTTGGCTGAGGTTCCTTGTCCGAGGTGGGGAGGGGGGCTGTCCAGAGGTGGCAGGCACACCAATTGCCTCAAGGCAGAAGTAGACTACAATGACGCATAGCATCAATGGGTGAATAAAAATCCTATGCTCACAGGATTTTCACTTTTGAAATCATACCTGGCAGTTCATGGTGTAAACTGATGCACAATTAGTTCTGGCAATAAGTTAATATCTACAGTAGTGTGTCGCTTGTTGTAAAAAGAAAGTACTAAAACCATTAAAGTAATAGAGTTAATGAGCGTAGGTGGGTGTCACGACAGCCAGGGCTGTACACGAGGATATACGCGGGTGTACAGCGTATACTCGCCTTCGGGGGAAAACGGCATCGTATACTCACCTCCCGAAAACCAGGGTATACGCTTGTGAAAGGCAGGGTAGGCCTACACAATAGGAAATCAGGATGCATGCATTCGTCTATTCCCGACGATTTGGGGCTGATGACTAAAAAAGGTCAACTTTTCGGACGGGCAAAATTTTGGAAATTTCACGAAGATTTTGGCCGGATGACTAAAAAAGACGGTCGTCAGAAATTTCGGACCCAAAAAGTGGGTTTTTCTCCCGGTCAGCGTGTACTCACCTCAAAATTTACCAGCACAGCCCTGACGACACCCCAATTAATTTCTCACCCTAAATCTATTATAGTTTATACCGCACAAGGATGATCGCGGCACAATATCTTTAAAATATATGAACAGATAAATTAAGTCAAAGAAGTAAACAAATATACTAATAATAAAAAAATTCTCAATATTATTGTATGAAAGACTCTTCCAAATACCTTCACTGCCGCCATCTTTACTTATGACGCACTACTGCTGTCACCTGTTGTCAACGAGATTAACAATTTTCTACCATCAGCCTTTCGAGTTTCCGAGAAAATAAGTATGTCGATTGAGTACGTGTACAAGCAAATCGACTAAAAAATCACACTTTTATTCTTGCTTATAGCACAGAATATATAAAGCGATTAAGTAATGTTTCTAATTCGAGCCTATAGTCTACTGGCGAGACGGCTCATAATAGAGGTCTCTATAAAGTGCTGCTGCTGCATAAATGGTCATTTGCAGCGTAATTCATTCATTTTTTTCATTTCGTGAATTTATATAGCGCTTCTTCAAGAAACTACTCAGAGGCGCTCCCAGTCCAGCCACAGCTAAAATAATAGGTTTTGAGCGACTTATAAAAAGCAGGTGAATTTAGTCTAGGCATAAGTCGCAAGTTTAGTGGGAGGCCATTCCAGATAGCGGGACCCACAGAAGAAAAGGCTCGGCGCTGTCTTGTAGAAGTGCGAGCTCGAGGAGCCAAAAGCTCCCCCGTTGTCGTAGAGCGAAGAGCTCGACGGGCTGCAAGGTCAGAGACAGGTCGACAAAGAATAGACAGGTATGATGGAGCACAATCAGTAAGGCAACGCCAGACAAGTGCAGCAACTCGGTAAGAGATGCGCTGTGAAACAGGGAGCCAGTGAAGAACATCACGCATATAAGCAGAGACGGGGGCATATTTAGGAATGCGGCCAATGAGGCGAGCAGCCGAACGAAGAACTCGTTCAAGGCGCCCAATTAGTCCAAGTGGCAGACCCATGAGTACCGAACTGCAGTGATCAATTCTACTGGTGACAAAGGCATGGACAAGTGTCAGAGTAGCACTATGAGAGAGAGATCTTGAGACAACTCGGAGTTGCCGAAGCTGGTAGTAGCAACTGCGAGTGACCAAATTGATATGCTTAGAGAAATTGAGCTCTTGATCCAGAGTAATTCCAAGGTCGCGGGCTGTGATAGAGAAAGATATATCAGGGAAAGTTGCTGTTATTAAGTGCAGGTCAATGGATGCCAATTGCCTGCGAGTACCAAACCAGATAAACTGAGTTTTAGAGGGATTTAGTAACAAACGATTAGATGCCATCCATGATGTAAGAGCATCAATGGCATTGGACATTAACGATACAGTGGACACTGCATCAGTGGCAAGGCAGTGAGCATAGGCCTGAACGTCATCAGCATAGAGTTGGTGCAGAAGGCCACATGCAGACAACAAGGAACCAATACCAGCTGTGTAGAGAATGTACAGTAAAGGGCCCAACACAGAACCCTGTGGCACACCAAAAGGGGCTGGGACCCAAGATGACCTCGAGGCACCCAATACAACACAGTTAGTGCGCCTATAATAATTATAGGCTACCCTAGGCCTATTGCGTTTGCAAACGAAGAATGAATAATCTTTGAATCCGCTCGTACGTGAAGCTGCGCTCGTATGCTCTAAGCCTACAAGTAAGCCAAGTTTAAATTTGGCAAGGAACAACTGCTCGCTTGGCTACATCGGTAAGATCGATGGCCGCGCGCCTGTACGCGGCTCTGTGAAAGAGAGCGTGCTGGCCGTGGTTCGATTCCCGAAGGTGGCTATTTCAGAGATTCAAAATCTCGGGCTAGCACGGTCCGTCCACGGAGACCTAAATGGCGTGGCGACACTAATCATAATAGAATAACCTCACGCAGAATTATTATGCTTGCTCGCGTTCTTAATGTGCATCTTCAGTCAAGCCCGAAACTTGTACCGAACAGTGGAGAAATGCGCCCAACCGGAGTGTTGACGTTTTGGACACCTGTTGTTGTGTAGGATTGTAAACGGTCGTTGGATTGGTCCCAGCATCTGTGGTAAACCAGCTGATAAATAAGAGTACTAGAATGCAGGTTCTGTCGGAAACATACTTTAAATTACACAGTATTTGCTTTCGTTTTAAAATGACAGCATTGCCTTATATCACATAATTTATAGTAAGCCTAATTGCTGGTAGGTCATAGTGCAGTCGTAATTCGCAATGGGCGTGTGCGTCGTGAGATAATTGGTTTGATTGTATACTCAGTAACTTTTTATTGCAAATTGATGCTTATAATTATTTAAGAATTTGTTAAATATATTATCAGAAGGATCTCAGTGTAGGTTACGTTAATAGTGGACGTTGTGCTTTCCTTCATATACTATAAGAATTTAATTAACTGCACATTCCTTTATTTGTTAAATATTTGCTCATGTGCAATCGAATTGTCGTTTCCTCTACATACCGCTTCGTGTCCCTTCATCTTTTCCTTACATGCCACTGCAACAGTCCCCACTTATCAACCTGCAATTTCTTTTGGTCTTTATGCAATTTCTTTTGGTCTTTAGGTTAATAAGTATTCACAATCATCGGGTGCTAATTCTTTGTAAGATGCTAGCTGTGTTCAAATGCAATTTTGTCATGTTATTCTCCATTATTGGTAATTCTTGTCATTTCACCATCTTCTTGGTTTCTTTACAGAGAGAAAAGACTGTAATCCAAACATTCTTCTACACTTTGCTTTATCATTGAGTTTGCATTTGGGTGTTTCATGATACTGTAAATCGTTTAGCCTGACATTGTTGGAATGGAACAAAAAGTAAAATAAAATTGGAAGATTATACAAGAGTTCTATTATATTTTGGGAACTTATTGGTGTGATGTTCAGTTCTGTTTTGTTTCTTGCAGATATGGCGAATACATCAGGTGAGAGACTTGCTGAAGCATTGAGGACCATCTTTGACGAGAACATGGATGCCACAGAAAGTTTTCTTTCAGAGAAGAATGAGTCTGGCCTTGGCATCAGATCAGCTGGTAGAAGCAGAGTTGGTAAGAGCATGAAAGGCAAAACAAAATCTTTCCAGCAAAACAGATATCCCGATGTACCAGATGAATGTTTAGAAGACGTAAGTGACAACATTTTTGGCAGTGCTTCGTTAAAAGGCAATGATCAATCTTGTGCCATGCATGGAAATGTTGGCTCAGATGTTAGTTCTTATGAAACCAAAAATTCAAATTCATCATTGCAAGCAAAAGCACTCGATTTATCATCAGTTGGAAATGAAGATGTGCAGTTCGCAACGAATTTACCTCCGAAAGATCTGCCGAAGAAAGGGAAGAAATTTGACAGCAGTTTTAAAACTTGCTCATCAACATCAATCCCGCCTGATGAAGTCGTCATTGAAGCAATGAAGCTTATCTTTGACGAGAATGTCGATGCATCGAGAATTTTTGCGCTGGACAAAAAGGAGTCGACGAGACTTGATTCCAGTTCACACGGAGAAGACAGGGTATCTGGAAAAGTGAAGATTAAAGCGAAGCAAAAGAGATATAGGTCTGTGCTTGATGATTTGTTAGATGACAATAGCGATGACATTTTTGGACCTGCGTTTGCAAATACGAACAAAGGCGCTCCAGTTGCAGAAATGAAAGGTGCTGAAGGAGAAGTTGAACAGTGTAAGTTGACTGCTGAAGAATCTGTTGACAGTAACCGCGAATTTGTTCCTGAGAATACAATGATTAGTGGGAAAAAAGATGGAGAGCATACTGTGGATATATGTTTTGACTCGTCAGAAAGCAAGTTACTACTAAAACAAGACTCTGATGCAGCATCAGATTCTGTTTCATCTGTTGCTGCTGCACAAGGGCTGCATTGTTGTAGTGAAGTTGAATTAAACGATTCGACTATGAGCAGGAAAGATGTTGAAGATCAAGAGAATGTCTCTGACTTAAAACTTAACCTTTGTTTGGTGGAACAGATCACAGAAGACGAATCCTATTTAGCCTCCTCTGACGATGATGCAAATCTGAAAGTGCCATTTGACAGCGAAGTTACATTTCCTGGCACTGAAATAAACGATTTGCCTGCCAGTCAGAAAGTAACAGAAATTTATTTGCCCAAGCAAGAAGTGATAAAAAATGATGTGTCTTCATCTTCGCCAAATAAAAGAAAGCAGAATGGTATCTCAAACGGTTACGACGAGCTTGATACCATTTCCAGTGGTTTCATGTCAGAAGAGATGGAAGATGTGAATCCTAGCAAGAAAAGAAAACATACTGGCTTAGCGTTAGAATCGGAGTTGATGAGAAATGTGCACACTGATGCAGAAAATATGCTAGTCAAAATACCAAATTTTAATTTTGTTAGTCATACAGGATCGGATCAGACATTTACTGGACGTCAGAGGAATGTTGAAGAAACAGCAAAAGATGAAGAAAGGGAGGAAAAGTTTTCACATTTAAGAGGGACCCGATCGTCAAAGTCTAAGCCATGCCAACCTATTTTTAGATTTGAGGACAACGAAATTGAAACGTTGTTTGGTTCCGGGAGAAACAAGAGCATGACTTCTGTTGAAACGAAATCTGACAGGAATGTTGTCAAGCAGGCAACAGAAACAATGATTTCAACGAAAGACATTGATTTGGATAATAGGATTTCAGATCCACTCCTCAACACCGAGTCCTCTGACAACGAAGAATTGCACTTGAATACAGATTTGCAGAGAAGCAGGAAACCAGAAAGAACAGAGAATCATCGTGAGGATCTGTCTTTGACTGACACTGGTGTTCTACTTACAAGAAGCTTGGAGTCTTGTTCTGATTCAGCGCAAGATAAAAAATTTACTGCAGAATATCCACTCCAACAAATTCCACTGAAATCAGGCCAAGATGGCACCTGCTCCTTCATTTTCCAGCTTCCATCTGAATGCCTTCCAAATGTCTTTCTTTTGTGTGCTGCTGGAATTTTATTAGTCGCCGTTCCATCCCTGCTGATACTTGTGCCAGTCTACATCCTGGCTCTTTTCAATGCCATATTCATAACATGCTTGCTGATGGTGGGTGCCATGGTTTTTATGATTTATTGTGGCAAGGAAAAGAAACATGTGAGGAATACAATAACACATGGAACAAGTGTGGAACACCTGCAGCTACCAGATATTAAGTACTTCAAATCCCCAGATGATGTTTTCAAGGTATGTTATTCGCCCTAAATTTTCGCTACAGATTGGTTTGGTATGTGTTTATGTGTGTGTCTGGTCACAGTTGATTGGGTAAAATTGCAAGCTTTTATCAGTATACTATCATATACATTCACCTCCACATTTAGAAACTATCATTGTGACAGTAACTCTTCTTTATTTGTTTAATACTCGTGAATCAAGTAAATATGTTATGCCTTACGCCTTCCTTACTTGTTGATTACATTCACTTAGGTTCTAATTGAGTAACAAATACATGTGAATAATAATAAAGAATGAGGAGTCCAGGTTAGTTTAGGCAGTTAACTTTTCTTGGATTCTGTGGCACAGTGCTTGGTGGTTCATTATTGTAAATGTAATACTTGTTTTGTGCAATAAACAACAATCATGATATCTTACATAGATCTCTGTTATTGAAGAAACTCTGGTGACTTAATAGTTTTTTGATTTTGCAAATGACGAATTATATTTAATATTGTTTTTAAAATCACTTGTTAGTTTGTTGTTCAACTATGTGGAAACTGCTCAGAGTTTTGTTAAAATGTTTTTTTTTATATTTTAAATAAGTGTCCTGATAATTTTTTAACTTCATTTTACTGCTTTGTTTCATGTAAAAACATTTTCAAGAAGGTATTTCAATTTGTTTTTTTCTCAATGTCAATGCAGTTGTAATTTGCTTTGTATTTCCAACGTAGTAAATATTATAATAATTTCGATCAACGATGATTTGATTTAATTGTTGAATGTTTGTAGGGTTGGATGAATGAATTGAGCGGTTCCTACGATGTTAGCAACTTTCACATCAGTCATCTCCGCTCTGTGTACGTTTCACTAGATGGCAGGACGTTGCGATTACGAACCCCGAAGAAAAGAATTCCAAAGCGATCCGTCTGCAGCGACACCACACCCACACCAGGATCCTTTATTAAGCAGCGCTTCTACGACCTTAGCGGTTCAAAGGTTACGACCTTACCTGAAGGTCTTGTCCTAAGACGATTGTGGAGCAAGAAGTATCCCATTCTTATCGAAATCCCGGTTGGGCAAACGAACAAAGGAAAGCCAGTCTTAGACCAGACTGGAGGTTGTGAGGAAGGTACGGAACTGGAAAACTTGCATGAAAAGAACTTCACTCGTCTCTTCCTGTTTGCAAGGACTTGCAGAGAGAAAGAAGAGTGGTTTCATAGACTATTTGCAGCTTCATCGTCCTCCGTGCTTGCATCATCGTGTTCGAAAAGCTCAGTCAAAAATACACCGTTGGAAATATCTATTCAGCCAAGCGTGTCCGAAGCGAAGAAGGACAGTCCATGTGAACTTGAGCCTCCAAAGCTGCTTACGAAAAGTGATGACCAGAATTTCTCTGATTACCTGTCTTCCATGTCGAAGGTGTTGTCTCTGAATAACGAGTCGGTTTGTGACCCACAACTGCTGTGGATTAACGCTTTCATCTCGAGATGTACGATGGATGTCTTGCAAGAGAGCCACTGGATCGAAGTGATAAAAAGGAAACTTGACAAGAAATTGTTAACCGCAAAGGTGAGTAGCAACGTTACTTCGAAATCTCTATCGTTTGAACGTTGAAGCAATCAATGCAGGTGATCCCAGATTGTGACCTGGCATTGACCTCCACGTAAATGACCTCTGAAATCTCATAATCTTCCTGGTGCAGGCTTCCTGTGGTGCAGAGATATTTTAAGATATGTGCACTGCATTGTGTTTTGCGAAGATGGTTTTGCCTCCAGTTTTACTAGAAAGCAAGAGATTGTGTGCATGATTTTTTTCATATGGGTTAATAGTATAGGATCTGCTAGTAAGGAAAGATAAGGTGGTTTGTTACGAACCAAGAAGGGTTTGGTAGGGGAGATTGAATGCACCATTAATAACCTTGATGAGCATGAATCGTAATTTAAAGCGCTACTCGAAAGCCAAGCGCGGGGCACCAGCTTATTCACGAGTGCTGTGCTCAGTCAAAGGGATAAATGGTTGAGTGTAAAAGATTTGACGGGTTATGGTTATTGCGATTGTTGGCAACATGATAAATTGAAATTTTCGTATATGGCTGCTTTGTTCAAGACATCTGCATTGGCCAATGCCCCCCAACACTCTCAGAACTATACATATTTACAGTATTTAGTATCTCATTGTGCTGCATTAGCTAAGCTGATTAATATTTGAACTAAGAATTTATTTATGTGTACAAGTTTTTTTTGTACAATGCTGTATATTGCACTGTTATTTGCTGTCCGTCAGATTCCATTTTTTATGGATGATGTCCGACTGGTTGAGTTTGACCTTGGAAAAGAAGTTCCATTCATATGCAAAGCCACACTTCCTTCCTTGGATGACCAAGGACTGTGGATGGATCTGGAAGTCACCTACAGAGGGAGACTTTCGTTTACTATTGAAACCAAATGCAACCTCTTGAAGTTAAAGGGGATGTCACCGACAGACATGCCAAGAGTCAGCAGGAGGAGGTTTGTTTTATATGATTTCATGAAACTGCTTTTCAAATTCTTTGTGGTATTATTGAATTATGAATGCCTGATACATCGTGATGTATAAATGCGTCAACAACTGCGCACCATGCTACCTCGTGGACAACATCAGACAACTAATAGGCTGATCCTATTAGGTCATGACTGCGATTATTATCAAAGTCGGCTGATGTGGCATCCATTTTCGTAACAAAATTCAAAACGGGTGATTAAGTCTTTCAGGTCAGAGGAGTCATGCATGGAACAGTCTTCCATCACCCATACTGGAGACAGAAAGCTTTTGTGCCCTTAAAAAAGAGTTAAAGTTTTCGTAAATAGTTATTGTAACAGCTGCAGAATTCTGTTGTTCATGTTACTCGTCTTGATATCATAACTAATTGAATTGATTGTTGCATTTTAGTTCAGCAGCAACTAACTCGGATGAAGAAGACAGTGGTGAGTCGTCAACAGGTGACAGTAGCGACAATGAAGAATACAATGACCCTGAAAGGTATGACAACATTTACGATGAGGTAATCAAATGAGGTAATAAAGTGACCAAGCTGCCTGCTGCAGCTTTTTCTGTGCTTTGACTTTCTGTGAGGGGGAAGGGTGACATAACAGTATGGACATCTAAATTTTTTTACGTAGTTTTTCTGCACAACCTGTGCCTTAAACAGTCAATCAGATGTCAGACATTCAGTACTACATTTAGTTCATCATTACTAATGTTCATCACAGACAACTCATCCATTTCATCAGTGTGCACAGGGACTGTAGAATAACGGCAAAGAGAAGAACAATGATGCCATTGAAAGTTGATTTGAGTTTGCCATGCGAAGAAAAGAAACGTCAGTTATTGGGTGAGTTTGTGCTGCAACGCTACAGCGTACAAGTCACCTCTGATGTGGACATCCTCAAAGAGGAGAGTCAACATACCACCCCCACCATATTTCAAGCCAAAATGAGTTGTGTGCCAACAGGGCTTAAGGTGTGCCAGGAGGACGGTCATGGACGGCGTCCATGCAATTATTTTAAAATCTGAACGCCATCCTACCACTTATTGGCCAGCACTGACTGGAAAGGTAACGGGCGTCCAAGCACTTCTTTTGGAAAGGTAATGGGCGTCCAGGCACTTCTTTTGGAAAGGTAAGGGGCGTCCAGGCACTTCTTTTGGAAAGGTAAGGGGCGTCCAGGCACTTCTTTTGGAAAGGTAACGGGCGTCCAGGCACTTCTTTTGGAAAGGTAATGGGCGTCCAGGCACTTCTTTTGGAAAGGTAAGGGGCGTCCAGGCACTTCTTTTGGAAAGGTAAGGGGCGTCCAAGCACTTCTTTTGGAAAGGTAACGGGCGTCCAGGCACTTCTTTTGGAAAGGTAATGGGCGTCCAGGCACTTCTTTTGGGAAGATAATGGGCGTCCAGGCACTTCTTTTGGAAAGGTAAAGGGCGTCCAGGCACTTCT
The DNA here is from genome assembly GCA_945859605.1 of Lumbricus rubellus. Lineage (NCBI taxonomy): Eukaryota > Metazoa > Annelida > Clitellata > Crassiclitellata > Lumbricidae > Lumbricus > Lumbricus rubellus. Next base: position 29,347,273 of record OX243812.1, on the reverse strand, counting down.
TTTGGAAAGGTGAGGGGCGTCCAGGCACTTCTTTTGGAAAGGTGAGGGGCGTCCAGGCACTTCTTTTGGAAAGGTAACGGGCGTCCAGGCACTTCTTTTGGAAAGGTGAGGGGCGTCCAGGCACTTCTTTTGGAAAGGTGAGGGGCGTCCAGGCACTTCTTTTGGAAAGGTGAGGGGCGTCCAGGCCCTTCTTTTGGAAAGGTGAGGGGCGTCCAGGCACTTCTTTTGGAAAGGTAACGGGCGTCCAGGCACTTCTTTTGGAAAGGTAAGGGGCGTTCAGGCACTTCTTTTGGAAAGGTGAGGGGCGCCCAGGCACTTCTTTTGGAAAGGTGAGGGGCGTCCAGGCACTTCTTTTGGAAAGGTAACGGGCGTCCAGGCACTTCTTTTGGAAAGGTAATGGGCGTCCAGGCACTTCTTTTGGGAAGGTAATGGGCGTCCAGGCACTTCTTTTGGAAAGGTATGGGGCGTCCAGGCACTTCTTTTGGAAAGGTGAGGGGCGTCCAGGCACTTCTTTTGGAAAGGTGAGGGGCGTCCAGGCCCTTCTTTTGGAAAGGTGAGGGGCGTCCAGGCACTTCTTTTGGAAAGGTGAGGGGCGTCCAGGCCCTTCTTTTGGAAAGGTGAGGGGCGTCCAGGCACTTCTTTTGGAAAGGTGAGGGGCGTCCAGGCACTTCTTTTGGAAAGGTGAGGGGCGTCCAGGCACTTCTTTTGGAAAGGTAAGGGGCGTCCAGGCACTTATTTTCCCACACTTTAGCACTGTGTGCCAAACTAAATTTGTATGTTACAATTTGTAACGAATTTCTGTTTACCAGACAGAAGCCAAGGGTCAATTGGTTGCTGAGGTTGGCCGATCGCATCACCTCCTCTCGGCATTTTCAGAATGCGTTGAAGATCGATCGAATAAAGAAGTTGATGGAAAGCGTGTCGAGTAAGAGCTTGATGCTGTCCGTGGAAGTGCACAGCATCAAGGGAACGTTGGCGGTTAACATACCGCCCCCTCCAACCGACCGAATCTGGTGAGTCACCACTCAGCGTTCAGAATTGGGTACACTTGTTCTGCATTGCTGATTTTTTCTTTCGTTAAGAAGCTGACTCACTGTGTCGGCAGTTAGGCAATTGATTTTAATGCTGGGCCAAACTTTAGTGATGCATTGTGCAATTATGACTCAAACGTATTTTGGGTTCAGCGATATTGTTTCATTCTGCCACATGAAGAGATCTGTAGCAGCCTGAAAATATGGCTACAAGATGTGTGGCTCTGTGTGGTTGAAATTTATAAGTTTTTACATCATTTTTTACAAATCAGAATGGCAAGGCAAAGTATTAAATCTCTGCTACAGCACAGTGGGATATAGTATTGGAAAGTGATAAATGTCAAAGTCCAGGGAGGGGACCAATGCTATAAAGGCATAACACTTTCAGATAATGCCAGTAACACGTTCTGCTGTACTTGTTAATGTGTAAATGTACATCTTAAAAAATGTCATATTGATGAGCATTCATTTCCTTTGCCAAACCATACAATATTTATGTAGTATGATAACAAATGTGTAATTCATTATGTATTTTGTGAAAGGTATGGGTTTCGACATATGCCTGAGTTGGAAATGTCGGTAGAAGTTCAGGTTGGCCAGCGTCAGATCGCGTTGACTCCTCTTACTAGCTGGATCGAAAAGAAATTAATCGTTGAACTTGAGGTGAATGTGATGAACTTTCTGTGCTGCCATATTTAGCACTCTTATTATAAATTTGTATAAGCTGTGTTGATTTATGTCTTTTATGATGTGTGTGTGTGTTTGTGTGTGTTTTACGTAATGGTCTTCGTGTAAGATTCTTCTATTTATGGATTTTGTTGCTTCCAGAAATACACGGCAACTTCAACTACAGTTTTTATTCATTTTCCCCTCAATATTTCTGTGATATGCACCATTAATGCATTGCTTTGTCACTGGAAAACCTGTCATGATTCTTCTAGGTGTGCAGGGGAGACACCTATTTCAATTTCATTTACTGTAACCCTTGAGCCAGCAGAATCCAATGGTCTTAATTAAGACAGGGGTGTAAAACGTCCATCCACTTGTCATTTCTGACCCGCTGATTGTGTTTCTGGCCTGTAGGGCCGGGCCTAAAGAATACAGAACCAGACCGTGGTCTAGTTCACCTCCTAAAAGTCCCCAACACTGAACGAAGATCATAGGCAGTGGGTTATTTTGGATGGGCAAAAACTACTCCAGAACAATTTAACTGAGTTAAAAATTACTTTTTGACATGATATATTATTTCAAAATACATGGGGAAAATGTCACTGAATACAAATTATGTAATTTCTAGTAATTCCAATTATGTAATTTCGATTACTGCATATCCCTGATATTTGGTGCAGTATTATTGGTGCTATGAAGAGCATTGTGCAGATAATTCAGTATGATAATAATTAATACAGTGTTAATGTTATATGGATTGATTGTTTTTCCAGCGTGCCTTGGTTATGCCAAACATGGATGACATCTTATTTCCATTGATGTGTGATCACGTGACCAACGCACATGTCCGTACAACTGGAAATTCAGAATAGAAACTTTGGCAGAAAAGATTCCATTTCTCGAAAGGTCTCGATTGCTATGAACATTGAACAGTCTTTGCTGCATAATAAAACTGCTGATTTGAATTATATCTTGAGCTATTAATTTTGATCAGTATATTTTTAAAGATGATATTCTGTAAATTGATTTCGTTGTGTTGTGTTTTGGAGGCTTTTGCGATGCTTTAAAATCGTTTCGTATATTTGTGTTCTCCTCATCGAGACCAATTTTTGATGATTTGATTGTTCCAGCATTTGTACATGACATGATATTGTTCGTTCACAATGTGACACTGAAAGAACGATTGTAATTGCAGTATTCTTGTTGTTGCATTGGAATGTTGTGTTGTTAACTTTTCATGTAAATGTAAGAACCTAGACTTATTTCAAAGACTGAAGGGGTTTACATTTTTTTGTCTCTCGTTTCTCTCCGACATAGTTCTAAAGATGTCTTCTATGTTTTGTAGTTGTATAATTTGATTATTAAATTGCATATTTTGCTTTTTTGATTGTACACGCTATGTTCTGTTCTCGTAAATAAAAACGCTATGTTCTGTTCTCTTCAAATGTTCTTGCAGTACGTTTTGCTGGTGGTTCAATAAAGTACAATCATACTTACTTACTTACTTTATTTGATGCACAATAAAACTGGTGTTTAGATTGAACAGCATCAGCATCACTGTTGCATGTTAGCTCATCAGAGCAGCTGTCTGCATTTATACTTTGAGGTTAAATTTTGCGACAGAATCTCGGTTCTTCCATCATCGTTCCAAACGCCCTTCATCAATCGTCATCCACACCATGATACTGCTGTCTCTAGCCATCTGTTTCAGGAATTTCTATCATGACAATTATGTAGGCCTATGACGCCTATCTATATATTCATAAGGGCCTCATTGTCGGGAAACTGATGGAAGAGCAGAAAGAAGAAGATCTATATTATACATGTATATTCGTTAATTTTCCCCCCACCCCAAACATGCAGACCGTTGTAGGTGTAAGCTTAAATTAGCAAATTGGCAACATGATTAGGCCTACTTATGGTTGAATTTTATAGTAGGTACATAATTTTATATAATATTGTTGAGATAAAGTTGAAATAAACCTCATGGATCGTACGTTTTCAATTAGAAACGAAGCATCAGCTGCTTCTGTCTTGACAAACAAATTTTGGCCTAAGAACTGTAGTTAGGCCTAATATTGCAAAATAATATAAGTTACTTTTGATGCAAAAATTCACAATGCACCAGAAAACGAGCATGAATGCAGAGAAATCCCACATAACAAATAATTAATAATTATGCCGACGTTTTCCATCTTTTGTTATTTTCGTTCACTTCACGACCAGCTTTTGCAACAAACCTTTTTGAAATAATACGTCATCAAGTGTGGGTTCTATAGTGAAGTATAATACTTTTAGTTGTTGTCCAAAGCGTGAGTGCTTGTGAGCGCGGGAGTTGAATAAACTTTTGCTGAAGGAAGATGGTTCATGCTCAAAGTTCTGCTTCTGTGTCCGACGGAACCGGTTAGTATTTTCAGAAATAACAGTCACCGAAGAAATTGTTTTCCTAATAGGTGCACCATCCCACTTTTTCTGTTTAATGTGGATGCATTTAAACTTAGTAAGTCTTGCATGGTGAAGCCGAGAGAGAAGCGCGGGAATGCAAGATAATAATAATTGTAATCTCTGAATTTATACAGCGCCAAAAGTGCGAGGTCGGCGGAACCAGCTTATTCACAGGCACTTTGTCTAACCAGTATGCGACAGTTGTGCCTTAACGAAGTAACAAGTAGCACAATATGGCACATTAAAAAATTTATTTGTGAAAGATGTATACCAAAGATGTTGTATATATACCACACTGCAGCAGACCTGTATGTTATGCATGCAAAAATGTTGAAGAAAATGGGTAAAGTGCATTAATTAAATAAAAGTGATTTTGATGAAAAATAAGTCCTACCAAAACAAGCGGGATTGATGAATCGAATTCTTGCCGAATTATTGCCTATAAGTGAAAGATGGCTCGATAAATGATTCCTGCCAAACTAGAAGTTGTATTGATTAAGAATAATAATGCTGCAATGAGCCAATAATAAAATATGCTGAAATGCACTTTTACAGGAAAAATTTTTCATAATGAAATGCTCTTTGCCAGACAAATTTCTGCACAAGTTGCTTCCCATCAAAATTCACGATAATTGCCAATTGATGATATTTTCGGTTTCCTGTTTACGTGTATTCACGTGTTCTTTGCATTGTCTCGAACTTACTTATATTTATATCAGAAGCTTATCATCTCATCTATGATTGGGCCAACTGAACTAAGGTGGTAGACTGTGTTATTTCATAGCTTCTCGTTTAACTGAGCAGGGCTTTAACTGACATTACCAGTATTTATTTACAGTCTTATTTTTCAGACTGGTCAAATATCACTGACTTGTCATTCCATATTGTCAGTCACAAATGTTACCAGAAAAGATCAGCATTATAGAAATAAAAGGATCTAGTCATGCATAGAATATATTCTATACCCATTCAAAAGGAACAACAGATCTATGCGAAACGAGGCTGACTTTGTTAGCTGGCATGGTTTAAATTTAAAACAATATTTTATTACAGATATTTATCAGTATTTTAGCCATATACAGTGTTAATTTGAGAATGTGCTCCCAAATAACATGCGGTGATGCATATTTCCCTTAAACTATAATTTAACATTGCTGTATAATAGACAGTAGGATAGATGAACTAATGGGAGACTGGATGAACTGAAAGTTGGACGGTCTGGATGGTTCAATATGCGGTTGGGTAGATGGATAACACGACGGTCAGATGGATGGACTGACAGTCAGATGACTAACGGTCAGATAGATGGATGAACAGTTGGATGGATGGATTTAGTTAGTGGATATGTCTTGTGATCTTAAAGTCACTGAAAACAAAAGGTTTACTTCAGTATGTAAACAGTGCTCATATAATATGGAAGTTACAAAGGTTTGGTATGTACATAACTTACAGAGCTATATAAACCAAGCAATTCTCATTGAGGTGATGTATGACCAGTGAGAGATTATGACTCGTAGTTTTTTTGCGGTGATGCAGGCATCTGTTAGACACTAGACATCTTTGCTAGACATCTTTGCTTGTATTTTGCATAAATATTAAAGTGTGGTGGGAGATTTTAGTAAATGTTTTTGTTAAATTCCGTTGTTTGTTTTGCTAACAGAACGGTCGTCGAGTAATGGCAGTCCAAATGGAAGTCTCTCGGCTATGGATACAGAGGAGCAAAATGGATTTCCCAAGAGAAGCGATGTGCAGGGAACCAGTTGTCAAAGTGCCAGCAGCAAAGTTCATGAATCCACTCCTTACGAGAACGGCAAGCAACCACCGGAGACAGATGAGCCAAAATTGCTGCAAAAGGTTGAAAAATCGGAAGCAGGAATCGACAATGAACTTGCAAAAGGTGAGAACAAAAGTCAAAAACAGAAAGGGGCGATACTTAAAAATCAACCTGACATTATGTCGATGTTTGCAAAGTGCCAGAACAAAAGAAAATCTTCAAACAACCTAAAGAATGGCAACGTGGAGGTGGTGGATAATGGCATAAAAGCACACGATGACAAACGAGTTAAACTTAAGGAGACGGCTGAACCGGTGAATCCATCTCCAAAGCCTGCGGCTTGCACTGAAGAAAAAGAGAAGATGTCACTTGTGAGATGTAAACATTGTCATCAGCTATTGAATAGTGCCGATTTGAGGTTGTTTTCAGGTGACCCAGCGCAGGCTTTTGAGGAATTTATCACGCTGACTGATCCTGCACTGTCTGTCTTCACCGGTGACGAAGATATGATAAATGAAGCAGACGAAAGACCGCAGCACAAGATTACAAATTTCAGCGTCTATGACAAGTGCACGCATCTTTGTGCATTTGACACGGGTCTCATCGAGAAAAATGTTGAACTCTATTTCAGCGGGTTTGTAAAACCGATCTACGATGAAAACTCGAATGTCGAGGGAGGCATTTGCACGAGAAACATGGGTCCCATAAATGAATGGTGGACGGCAGGGTTCGACGGTGGACAGAATGCACTGATTGGATTCAGCACTGCCTTTGCCGAATACATTCTTATGGCACCAAGTGAAGAATACAAGCCTTTCATGGATGTGATGATGGAAAAGATTCAGCTGAGCAAAGTCGTCATCGAGTTTCTGAAGGACAATCTGCTGGCGAGTTACGAGGACCTGTTGAACAAAATCCAGACAACTGTTCCACTGTGCGGCATGACAAGTTTCACGGAGGACACGCTTCTGAGACACTCGCAGTGGGTCGTCGATCAGGTGGAAAGCTACGACGAAGCCGCCGACGAGGATGAGACGCTGCTCGTGACGGTGCCGTGCGTTAGAGCGCTGATCAAGTTGGCGGGTGTGACGCTGGGAAGGAGACGAGCGATGAGAAAGGAGATGCGAAAGGAAGTGAAGCAGAAGAAGGACAAGACCGCACCTAAGGATTCCATGGCAACCGTGACGCCGTTGGTGTCAAATATCTTTGACAGTATGTTCCAGGGTCAGATCGATGAGAAGGGTCACGTTACGAAACGCACGCGCTGTGGCATATGCGAGGTGTGCCAGCAATCCGACTGTGGTCAGTGCCGTGCGTGTCTCGACATGGTCAAGTTCGGTGGGTCTGGTCGGTCGAAACAGGCGTGCCTTCAGCGACGATGTGCAAACATGGCGGTCAAGGAGGCTGAGGAAGATGACATCTTGGATGACAACGAGGATTCTTATGACCAGTGCAAGACTATCCAGACGAAGGTGAAGGACCTTGCCCTTGGTCGGCCCAAGACAGAGCATATCTTCAGCAAGGCTGCCAGCCAAGTGGAGTGGTCCGGGGAAGTTATCCGGAAGGACGATAACAAGTCGTTCTATGGGGTTGTACTTGTTAACGGTGAGAGAGTGGAAGTTGGGGAATTCGTTTGCGTTAAGCCTGACGATCCGTCTGTGCCGCTGTACATCGCCCAAGTGCGCTACATGTGGGAGACCGCAGCTGGAGAGAAAATGTTCCACGCAAAGTGGTTCAACCGCGGTAGCGACACGCTCCTCGGTGAGACATCCGACCCTTTGGAACTGTTCCTCGTCGATGACTGCCAGGATACCCCGCTTAACTTCATCCTCTACAAGGCCAGGGTCCTGTGCAAGAAACCAGCCGCCGACTGGTCTACGATGGGTGGGGTGGACGACAGAGAAACGGAAAATCTCGTTCCAGAGGACGATGGAAGATCTTTCTTCTTCCAAAAGTGGTACGAGCCGGACATGGCAAGGTTTGAAGATCCACCTGAGGATGATCTAAAGGTAATTGAAGATGCAGCCGCCAACTTTTGTCCGTCTTGCACTAGAATTCAAGAACAAAAACTGTATGAAACTCCAATTTTGAGCAACATTGAGGAATCACCTGATCGTGGGTTGAAAAGTTCAAAGATCTGTTATGGTAGTCTCCGATACCACGGCGAAGATATCAGAATAGGTGACTGTGCATATTTCAATCCAGAAGGCTTCAGTTTTGCCATCAAAATTCCTCCCGCTAAGCCAGCTAAACAAGAACGCAGCAAAGATTTGGATGAAGATCTCTATCCTGAAGCGTACCGGAAAGGAGATTATATAAAGGGTTCAAACGAAGAAGTGCCAGAGCCGTTCAGAGTTGCCAAGATATTGAGTATCTTTGTTAATAAGGATGTTGGCAAGAAAGCTGACTGTGAGGATGTATATTTTACAGTTCAGAAATTCTACAGACCAGAAAACACTCACAAGGGCCAGTTGGCTGGGCAGGCGGCAGACCTCAACTTGCTCTATTGGAGCACTGAGCGTGCAAAGGTTGGCTTGAAGGATATGCTGGGTAAATGCCAAGTGATCTTCACCGAAGATTCGATTGAGAGCCGGGCAACCATTGATAATTACTTCAAAGGTGGACCTGATAGATTCTATTTCACAGAAGCGTACAACGCAGAAACGAAGAAGTTTGAGGAAGCGCCTGCAGGGGCCCAAGATAACCTCATGCAGAAAGGAAAGGGGAAAGGAAAAGGGAAAGGAAAGGCAAAGTCATCGAGAGAGGAGGCAAAGGATCAAAAGAGCGAAACAAAATGGAGGAAGCTGCGATGTTTAGACGTATTTGCCGGATGCGGAGGACTTTCCGAGGGATTTCATCAGGCGGAAATATCGGAGTCTACGTGGGCCATTGAGAAGGAGGAACCAGCGGCTCAGGCTTTCCGACTTAATAATCCCGGATGCACCGTCTTCTCGGATGACTGCAACGATCTGCTGAGGCTGGTGATAAGCGGTGAGAAGGTGAATTCCACGGGACAGCGTCTGCCGCAGAAGGGAGAGGTGGAGCTGCTTTGCGGTGGACCTCCATGCCAGGGATTCAGTGGAATGAATCGATTCAACTCACGCGAATATTCCAAGTTTAAGAACTCGCTCATCTCGAGCTATCTCAGCTACTGCGATTACTACAGACCGAAGTTCTTTCTGCTGGAAAACGTCCGCAATTTTGTTTCCTTCAAGCGGTCGATGGTTTTGAAACTTGCAATGCGTTGCCTCATACGAATGGGTTACCAGTGTACCTTTGGTGTTCTTCAGGCAGGAAACTATGGAGTGCCTCAGACGAGACGCAGGGCTATCATTATCGCAGCAGCTCCAGGCGAAAAACTTCCAAACTTTCCTCAGCCGTTGCATACATTCTCGCCAAGAGCAATGCAGCTGTCTGTGGTCATCGACGAAAAGAAGTACGAGAGCTGCGTCAAACGTGGGACGTCTGCTCCGTTCCGTACGATCACTGTTCGCGATGCTATGTCGGACCTGCCGGAGGTGAAGAACGGCGCGAAAGCAGAGGAAATTGCCTACAACTCTGATCCTCAGTCGCACTTCCAGAAGTTCATTCGGGGAAACCAGTATCAGCCGGTCTTGCGAGATCACATCTGCAAAGAGATGAGTGCCCTGGTGCTCGCCAGGATGCAGCACATTCCTCTCGCGCGAGGATCTGACTGGCGAGACCTTCCGAACATCGAGGTTCGATTGTCCGACGGTAACAAAACGAAGAAGCTCCGCTACACCCACCACGACAAACGAAACGGAAAGTCGTCCACTGGTGACCTGCGCGGCGTTTGTTCTTGCGTTGAAGGCAACCCATGCGAGACGGTTTATCGTCAGTTCAATACGCTGGTTCCCTGGTGCCTGCCACACACTGGAAACCGTCACAACAACTGGGCCGGCCTTTACGGTCGACTGGAGTGGGACGGGTTCTTCAGCACGACCGTCACCAACCCTGAGCCGATGGGGAAGCAAGGTCGAGTTCTGCATCCGGAGCAGCATCGAGTCGTGAGCGTGAGAGAGTGCGCTCGCTCGCAGGGTTTTCCTGACACGTATCGCTTCTTTGGAAACATTCTCGACAGGCATCGTCAGGTCGGAAATGCTGTTCCACCACCGTTGGCTCGTGCGATTGGACTGGAGCTGAGGAAATGTCTTGAATGGAAAGAAAGCAAGGAGCAATCCACTAATGGCAACGATGAAATGACGATGGCTTCGTAGTGATTTGTAATCGTGAGGATTCATAATTTTAGCAGCAGTTGCGACTTTTCACCAGTTTAATTACAGTTAATTGAGCAATCTTGAGTTTTTATCAGATGTTTACACAGAATATCTTTTAATGCGTGTGGTCTAACATTCGATGATGAAGTTACAGTGTCTGCCTTTTTATAGCAAGTTTGACTGTTGAGAGGTTCAGTAATTTACTGGTTTAATTTTACTATAGTACGTGCATTTCTACTAGAGTTTAAGTGTTGACTTTGTCAGTAATAGACTGATTTTATTGTTTACATGTATTTGTTGATCTATAGACATGATTTTGGGAAGAAATACGTCTTTGTGTCGCATTGTCTTGGCAAAATATAACACGATTGGTCAAGATGTCTTAACCTAATTTCGTGTCAACCATTACACCATGCAGTAAATGTGCACAGCAAGCATGGTGGTTATAGGGGTATGTTCAGTGCTGAAAGGATACGAGTTCGAATCCACCTCAAGCTGTTGTATAGGGACCCTGAGCAAGTCCTTCACTCGCAAAATTTGCTCATGTGCTTCAGTATGAAACTTCGATCCAGTGTCCTGGCTGTAGTCAGGATCGCCTCTGAGTGGAAACCTTGACGGGGTGCTATAACAAACTTGTGCTCATACATACAAATACACACATGCTAACCAGAAATGCATAACTTTCCACTAGCAGTAGCAATTAATGTCTAATGATGTACATATCTATTAAGATTACGGTAGGATGGTAACAGATTATCATTATTACAGTTAATTTTATTCTGCTTTTAAATGGTTGGCAAAGATTTTAAAACTAATACATTTTGACAGTAGTATGTGTGACAGGCTATAGTTTGAGCTGTAACTGTAAGTAGCATTGTAGGACAAAACAAACGTCTACTTCAGATTTTCAAGCTCTTTGTTGTTTTATAGCTCATTTCTGGAAATGGAAGTTCGTACACCTAAGTACTTGTGTGATGCAATGTACCACACAGTCCCTGCTAGCATTCCCAAGTGGAGCTTGCATAATATCCATAATTCCATTATGGGATGTATCTAATACCCAGAGAATGCTGGTAGGGAACAGCTACAAACTACAATCATGTGACTGGTCATGTCAGATTTGATTTTGACTGCCCTGAGATAATTTTCTGTTTGATAAAATACTACATTATTTCATCCACTTGGTTATTCTACTTGCTGTGTTATTGTATTGTAGCCAACATGTAATTTCAATATTCATAAAGAATTTGCATAGAATTAGTAATTGACTTGAAAAAATTAGATGACAAAACTTCAAAGCTGAGCCTTGTTTGTTATTTGGTCCAAAAGAAACCTTCCTAACAATGTACGTCCGTTTGATCTTGAAAACAAAATTCTACTTCTGTTGAAACTGATGGCATTCAATTCCATTTGTAACTATACAACCAATTGAAAAGACTGAAGTTCTGAAAGCACACACATTTAATTATTTTCTTATTCTTTCTCATATTAGAAGCAAAACTTAACCCTTTTCAGCTTCATTTGATCAATAACAAACTGCTACTAGATTTCCATGTGTCACCGAAAGTTGCTAAAGTTTACAACAGCCGCTACTGCTGCATTCAAAATCTAGATCGGCCATTTCCATTGGTTTGGAGGTGCTTCCTTGACCAACGGCTCCCACGACCTCCACTCAATCATCCTACGAGCTAGATTCAGCTCACGCTCTGCCTGTAGAATCAGTTCTTCCACCTGACCACCGTTGATCTTTGCTTCCAGTTTTTCAACGCTTGGCTCAGACTTTATCACCGTCAGACGATCTTGAACAAGAGTCTAACACACAAAAAATACAATGCAAAACACTTGAGATGACAATTGTTAGGAAAAAATGTCATTTAGCACAAAAGGTAGCACGGTTCATTCCCATGTCAATGCATTTTGATGTTCAATTATTTGCCTAAGATGAAACCTATTAAGAAGAAAGCATAGATTATCATGAAAATTTGAAATTTGGAGACAAATTTTTATCATGAACAGATTTTGTGACAAATTTTAGTTAACAATAAAAATTGTACTTGAGTTCTGTATCTTTTTTCTTAGCCAACTTGCACTGCAATCTTGCATTTTTTCAAAGTGAAATGGTATTGCAGAAATTTCAAAGCTGACGCAATATTAAAACAAAATGAAAGAAGATAAAATTAAAGTGCACAAGAAACAAAAGTTTTCCCTAGTCTAAAAAAACAGACATCAACATAAACTAATTTAAAAAATATGTACTATGAATGACAATACATGTGTTCTAAACATAACACATTTAAAACCAATCTGTACCCCTTGTAAATTGACAGCATTGTGCAAAATGTTCCAACAGAATTGTAATGTTGATGTTCCAAAGGATATCAAGAAACACAAGAAAATTAATAACTAGTTTTGTCTCTAAAGACCTTAAATGCTTAGACTAAGATCAAGATAGAGACTGAAGTCTTTTAAGACAAATCAAGACCTGGGCCCAAATTTATGTCCCTGTCTTTGGCTACGACACGACTTACCGCTAAGATATAACTAGCAACGACGTGTCGTAGACTTTACGACGTCGTATTCAAGACACACACTTAGAGGATCACTTCTTAGGCGGCAACTAGAGCGTGGTTATAGCTAGCGCGCATGCACAGCATATATTAATAGGCGACCGCCCCATAGACATATAAATAAATGGGCTGTCCGCGTACATGGAAATAAACAAAGACGTTACATCGCCCGCGGAAGATATCTCGGGCGGTACATTTTGTGATCTAAAATGCGTTTTGTCACATATTAAAGGCATTTTTTGACGACGAAAACGAAAAGCATAAATCAGTTCATCATCCCACACCAGCGGAATTAAATGTGGTGCCACTAAAACGCTCTTTGATGGTGTAAACCGCGTCGAAGTGGACGAATCGCAAATGTTCCGCCAGCCATGTTTTGACGTTAAGACAGCGACTAGTGAACTTACACGACCCTCCCAGGCCGCCTAGCGTTAGTCGTGAATTAGATGACTAAGAGGTGGTGATGAATTCCGATTTATCCGTTAGTTGCCCACTAGTCGCAACTAGGAGATAAGACGCGTCTGAGATACCGTCATAAATTTGGCCCTCAGGTGTACGACTAAGACTTACCAAATGATGAAACAAACCTAGAACAGAAAAAAATTAACCTGTGTATGTTTGCGGTAGACTGCACTCTCTGGCATTTTCTGAATAACTCGAAGAATTTTCTCATAGACAACGGTGAGCGTTTTGTGTGGGTCTCTGGCTACAGCAAGACCCGTTAGACCAGTTGTCTTTTTCAGTAGCCCAGCCATTTTCGCTACAACAAACACTCGGGTTGAATGTGATGCCACTGAAATTTACCCTAGGATAGAAATTTATCCTAGTATATGTAACTATTCAATTTACTCAGTGAAGGTATTGATGTATGTATGAAGGAACTTAGCATGGCACATCCAGAGCCATCTGATCTGATAACATGAACACTGAACATACCCTTAACTAGAGCCTGCCTGCCCTTGTGCATTTTGAACTGGAATCAATTATTACCCCTCCACTCCCCACACAGACACCTATCAATTTTTGCTCCAAGTGCTGTGAACAAGCCATTCCTCAACTTTGCTGTTTTGAGAAGCGGTAGAAATCTCTAGATGGCTAATAAGAAGACAGCTTTTAAAACACAACAGTGAGACTGTTCCAGTAGGACTGTCCAGCAACTGAGAAGGCATGATGAGCCATGATAGAGCTGATGCCCGGAAGCACAATATCTGAATGTTTCTACATTTTCCAAAGCACAACTATGACTTAAAGAGCTCGATGTCAGAAAGACAACTTGAATGCACAGCAGCATGAAGCTGGTGTAACATTTATTGTATATATTCTGCTATGTGCGAAATATTTAAACAGCTTGACTATGACTTGAACACAGAAGTTAACATGGACGGGCACTGGAACAATCAGAACTTTGGCAAGTCAGCCATGATAGAATTGCAATAATCAAGTTATTCATGTGCTAAGCCTTTAGAGTTTAGAGAACAATATTAATAGCAATAACCTCCAAACTACATGACAAGATTAGCCCTGAATTCATTCAACCCACCACATGCAGGTTCTAATCAACGTCATTCTATAACCCTATATTATGATCATAATATCATGAGGTGTTTAGACTTTAAAGCAATACTCTGGCATAAACAACAGAAGATCAGCATGGACACGATTCCAGGCTTCCAGCTATACTCCCAATAGACTCAGCCTTTCATTCACCAGATGGCATTGGTAAAATGGACAGTAGAATACGAAGAGCTTCATGCGTGTGTGCCAAACAGTTATACTTCCACTCCTGTATTTTCAAACCGCAGAAATCCAAACATACAGCAATGTCTTGGAATTTCGCGCTTTAAACTCATAGTTATGCAATATGCATCACCACGACGCAGGATACCCACTCTGTGGATACACAGATGCTCTGACTACAATCACCTCTCACGTCCTTCAGCCGTCCTACATGGCTATGGGTTTAAGCCTATCATTTTAACCCAAATTTCAAAAGCAACTCTAGTATACATGCAAAGGTTTATTAAATAATGCAGTGTCCAAATAATAGTGAAATAAACAATCAAATGTGATAAATGAACAAACCTACTCTGTCCTTCACAACAGAACGATCCGAACCAACATCCCCGTTCCCCGGATGTTATTTTCAGCGCACGTGAATAAGCTGGTGCCCTGCGTTTGGCTTCGACTGGCGCTTTCGAAATTGTGAGATTACTTTTGATAATATGCAGGTTGATAGGCTACTTAATTAGGCCTAGCTGCAGACCACATTTTTAGTTTAAAATGACGCTAGTGTGTGTGTATTCAAAGACAAGAATAACCAGATGAATTTGAGATAAAATCTACAAATTGAATCAAAAAGTATCTTCGGACTATTTCTAGTGAATAGTTGGGCCTACTTCATCTGGACCAGTTAGACTACTTTAAATGTCAATCTTATTTCCGAATTGTAGATTTGCCATTTTGATTACAAAGTTTCATTTTTAGGCTGCTCCGCAATCCATGTCGTGACTCGAGAGCAGCTCATAGTTTGATCACAAAACAGAAAGCTGCAAATAAAGACTCATATCTTTCTACATAGGCCCTATAAGTTATTATCATTTGGCCTATTATCTCGACTACATCATTTTCATTCGGATAAAGATGCTTTATTTTAATTTGTCGGAAAATAGCTGAACACAGCAGTGCCTTTAAACACAGAATAAATAAAGCGTGCCTTTAATTATGGAGCACGTATTCGTAGTTTTAATTTTTTATTAATAGGCCTAAGCAAAATCGAGGCTCCAGATTATAATTTTTGAGTATCCTTTGCGCATGCGCGTTAGAAATTTTCTGTAGGGAAGGTCACTGGAAAAATGTCCCAGTGGATGTTGACAATTCACGCATTTCTTCTTTAGACGAATCAAATTTATTTCGGTAGTGAATAGTCCACCATGGCGCTATTAGTGAATCGATGCGGAAACGGCAGAATCGCATGTGTTGGCGCTGTGTTGCGTCGTCATGCCGTTGAGTGTCCGCGTCTGATAGTGTACGGGTCTGGAAATGCCATTCAAGTAGCCACAATGAAAGCTACATACGGAGGCAAATATCCGTATTCTAAGCCCTTCCCGTATGAAAGGAAAAAGTTCGGACTCCTTGAATGCTTTTATGACAAGACGATTCCGCGGCTCAACGAAAACAGCAAAATTATTGTGGTAGAAGGTAACGTGGGAGTTGGTAAGACGGAGTTTGCGAAGAAGTTGGCCTTGGATTTCGACATGAAGTTCTTTCCACCATCCACTGATCGTGATTGCTTTATACGCGAAGATTACGGATTCGACATGCGCAAGCTGGATGAGTTGCTGCCACCTAGTGCCCAGTCTTATGATTTGGCGAAATTCTATGCAGATAAGCATCCAGAAAAGGGGCTGGTGGGAAAGTTGCAGCTACCGTGGTATGAGAGGAGATTCCGGGACTACATGGCTGCTTTGAAACATTTGCTTAGTACAGGTAATGCCTTTTTATGAGTGCCTCTGAATTCCCGAAACCCAAATCCCGAAACGATTTTGGGCTGGATCCCTGAAATCGATATTCACAAATCCTTATAATTTTCAGACACTAAACCGTGTTATCAACAACACTTAATCCCGTTATGCCGTGTATTCAATTTAATTCTGAATGGCATTGGGGTTCGGTCATTTTCTATTATAAAGTTGTTTTCGGGAAATCAGGCTTTTGTGTATTTTAGCGTTTTCGGGGATGGAAGTTTCGGAGAATTGGGTTACCCCTTTTTATTGCATAATATAGCCTTTCTGCGAAAAAATATATGTGCATATATTTATATATATATATATAAAATTATACATATTACATATATTTATATATAATACATATGTAAATAACTAAATTATATATATATTTATATATATATACCGGGTGGCGCATAAAAAACGTCCCCAAACTTTGTTAATCTGGCAAAGATCTAATTTCAGAGATATCAAATATTAATTTACACCAAAATGTTAAGCAATCATTTCTGTGCACACATGTCAAATTTCAAGAGAGTACGTTTATTATATCACACTCTGCGGCAAGGAAATTATGTTTTTCATATTTTGTTAACTATATTTGTTTTCGTTTTTAGGTCAAGGAGTTGTCTTGGTGAGGTCCGTGTTCTCTGATTCGGTGTTTGTCGACGCCTGCCGACGCCTAAATTGGCTGACACCAAACTGTAAGAAAACGTCCGTTGCTTTGTTGTTTCCTTTTGCATGTAAACGAGGGAGACTTATATAGCAACTGTAAGCTTTTATGTATGTATGTATGAGTCTGGTTACTTGAAACTGAAAGGCACCTTCCAAGAACCACTCAATGGTGCTATGTGGCGTTGATAAAAGTGCAGTGTACAATTGATACATGGTTCTTTTCTCCAACAACAACTTACTTTTTTAAGGGCTCCATTTTAAATTAAAATATGCTTTTGTCTGACTGAAGCTTTATTATTGTCCTTACGTGATCATAAAGTGCATATTATGTTGCCTGACGTGCTAATTATCAGAGAGTTCATGCAGTTGTATTAATGTTTCAAGGTGGGTATTAATGATCCAAGGTGCATGAGGGGCTGTGGATTTGAAATCTTGTCGAAATATGTGCTTTGAGAATGAAACAAACGATGTGACGCAGATTTTCTTTGATTTTAACTGAGCACTTAATCAATATGTTCCGTTTTCTGTTTCAGTTGTTCAGTACTACTATGAACTGCGTGACAACAGCATCTGCGAACTGTGGAAACCGCATCTCACCGTCTTTCTCGACGCTCCAATTGATGTTCTTCGTCAGAGGATCAACAAGAGGAATGATGTATGTTCGCAGTTGAGTTATTACCGTTCTGGTACACATATCAGTTCAGTAGATGCCATTTTCATTTTACCAACGCATTGCCTTGTATGCTCGAGACTAAGTTGCAAATTGTGGACAGTTTTTACAGCGTTAAGTTTGGGTATGTCTGCTCAGACCGGGGAAAATTTTTGTTCGTTCACCAAAACGGTAAAAGATAAACGTGCTCAGTGGTCCACTGGCCAATATTTTTATTGGCCATAAATTGTTTAATCGGTAGACCTGCGCCCTTTGTATCCTGGAAAACTTAGCAATTTTTTGAGGATTTCTAATCCATCAGTGACCTGCCAGACTTTGTTTGTTGTCATGAAAAATGTTGTGTCTGTCTGATCTTCATTGTTCATTGTATTCAAGATTAAATTTTATATATTTTTTACATGGACATTTTGCTAAACAAGTCTCTAATTTTCTTACAAACAAGTTTGTTCTGACAAACAAAGCTTTTTAAATCAACATGCAGCAGCAGCCTGTTTCTCAGGCTGATAATTAATCTTTTGTCCCTGATTGATTGATTTATTGATTGATTGCTTTTTCTTGTATGAATTGTGATCAATGAGTATTTTTAGAAAATCTAACGTGACTTAGTTCTTAATCAGGTGAAATCATCAGCGTACTTTTTATGTTTATCATGAAGTACTTGGTTATACATAGAATGTTATTAATAGGCAGCTCTTCTGTTAAATGAGTCGACATGGAATTGTCATTGCTGAGCACTTGAGCAGCACTATGCTTCATGGTGTTATGTCAAACTGATCAATGCAATGTATTTGGTAAAGTGAAGAATCAGTGAGTCAATCCCACTCCCTGTCTGGTAAGCCTGTGTCTCTGCATATTTACTTCCATCTTTAACTCAGTCTATGGTTTCTGTGTTTTGACAGCCAAGGGAAGTGAACAGCAAAGTGCTGTCTGACAAGTACTTGAACGCCATTCAGACTGTCTATCGTGAGAAATTTCTTCCATCAATGAGGTAGCATGACATTGAAAATTATGCTTTATCGACAATTTAGCTTGTTTGTTTATCACAAGTTTAACGATTTAAAGCAACGGTAAAGTATTTGTTCTTTTATTTCTGTGGTTTTATAGTTACGGAGTATCTTTTTGTAAATATTTTCAAGAGTTGCTTCAGTGATTGTTTTATTATTACTGATTTGTGTTATTGGATATTGCTTTAAGTTGCAAAAAATACATTACAGCTGAAATCTGCCATGTGATTTGCTGGTAGTGTAAGTTCTGTAAAGGTTACAGTCAAGGTTGCGCTATATCGTGTTGAATGCGTCAGTTCCAGTAATAGTGCAAGTATGATGCTTCATAATGCATATTTTGTTGCCTCACTTACATAGCTCATTGTTTGCTCGAGTATCTGATGTGCGTACGGACAACTACAGTAGGGAACCGTCTATTGTTGCAGGGAATCTGGAGTAGTTGTTGAGATTGACTGGGCAGAAGTGGCTAATGAAATGGACATGGACATGGTAAGTGACTGAACCTTTGTCTTCAACTAACACGTTCTGGATATGATGGTGGCTCTATATTCTGCTGGGATTCAAAAAGCAGTGCAGTTTCCTTCAAATGAATGTGACTTGTGAAGTTCTGTTAAAACTTCATGTGGTCTGTGGCTTAACCGTGTACCCGTTCATTTTTTCCGTTAAGCCCATGTTTTCAGCAGATATTCTCGGGGCAAACGGGTAAAGGGTTAATTGATTTGGGGTGAATATACCATAACTACCTAACTGTCCTAACATATGAAGAAGCTCTGTGACTTCAAGTAGAATCAAGCCAATGGCAATTCCTTCGTTAAAATGTTTTTTTTAGTCAGACAGAAAATATTGCCAGTAAAAGGTTTTTTCTGGGGATTATTCGCTGCGGGAGAAAGTACATTTGATTTCATGTTTATTTCCATGAATTACCAGCAATCTTAAAAGACTTGAAAACTGTGCTGCCATAAAAAGTTAAACTGAATTAGTGAATTACATTAATATTATAGGTTTTTGTTTGTTTAAGATAGTGGAAGAGCTGCAGTTGCTTGAACTTGAGAGAGAAGATCCAGACGATAAAAGGTTTGAAGACTGGAGTCGAAACGAAGAAGATGACTACATGAACCTTCGCAGATTGTAAGAAACACTTACCGTAGATACTCGCGTATAACGTCACCCGCATATAACGCGAGGTTTGGAATTTTGGCAGATATATTGGTAAAAAGTGCAAGACCCGCATATAACGCGAGGGCTAACATTTTCAAAATTATCAGAAAATTAGACGGCCAAACTTTAGCAGTTGTTATTAAATCTGATGCAAAATACGACCCAAACCGTGTCCGAATGCTGCAAAATTCGATCTTCCTAACTAAATACTACAAAATAGATCTACGGTCCGAATGCTGCAAAATTCGATCTTCCTAACTAAATACTACAAAATAGATCTACGCACATCTGACATTTTGTTTGTATTTATTAAAAATATATAAAATGCAACCAAATTGCGAATTTGTTCTTATCTGAATAAATTAAACTTTCTTTCAACATGTGAGCGAAAATTAATGTATTTCATGCAATGCAATGCTAGTACCAAAGACTAAAAGTTTCGAAGATCAAGTCTCTTACAAATTAATGTCTGCTGGCACAGCCGATGGAGTCAGCCTACCATCCATGCATTTAAGCTATACAGCAACACATGCGTCAGCGCATTTAAAATTTGTTGCATTCATTGGTCATGTCACTACAAGGACTGTGGGGAACCAGCGTATCGGAGCCACTGGGATGCAAATTACCGCGTGTACAAACTAATATAAGGTGGTATGCGATAGCGATCATCCAATATCAGTTTAAAAGCATCAAATGACTTCAACAGGTAAAATATCTTGTGTAATAAAAGTTAAGTTTCAACTAGTCTCGCGTATATCGCGACTACCCCACTTTCTGCTCAGAAATTTGACCTAAAAAACTCGCGTTATACGTGAGTATCTACGGTACACTCTTTTTTTACGATTGGACCTGTCTTTCATTCTGATATTGCTCTCTATTTGTTTGTACTGAATGTGAGAGTTGTAATCTTAACCCTTTAATGCCGAGATGTAGTAAATGGTACGGGAAATCTTATACCCTCCGGCATTAAAGGGTTATAAATGGTCATAATGCTAACCATTGGACTATCTTGCACCTTAACCCTTTAATGCCGAGAAGGTAGTAAATGGTATGGGAAATCCTATGCCCTCCGGCATTAAAGGGTTAAGGTGCGAGATAGTCCAATGGTTAGCATTTGGCAGAAATTTCAACCTGTTGACCCAGAGGTCATGTGTTCACAATAACTGTCAAGAGTCTCGAGAGACAGAATTTTTTCAAGAGTTCCAATCCATTTGTGTTGCGATGCTGGTAATAAAATGAACTTGCAAACTGTCAGTACTAGGAAGTTAGAGTGATGAGAGAGAAGACAAGAAAACTATTCTTATGTTGGACCATTGGTGCTTAGAAATGAAGTTACTCTACTTGCCGTGGCTGTCTTTCAAGGCTACCTCAGAAAACTGCTCATCTGCCGATTGCTTGCATATTAGCTGAGCAAGAATTCAAGAACAAGAACCATGGTAATGGAGGACCACATGTAACACAAGCAGCATTGATTTGATGTACTAGTATACTTGTTTATGTTGTGACTGGAAATAGTGAGACCTCTGATTACAGTTGCAGTGCAGTTTGCCACAATGGATCCTACTGGAATTTTAGTAACATCTGAAAATTGCGAAAAATCATGCTTACCACTTGAAGGATCTAGAATAATTATTGTGGGTGTTGATTTGAATGTTGCTTCTTGTTGCAGTATTGATTGTGGTTCTGTTGGAATCCTAACGAAGGAATTGCCCTACGTATGTCCAGAGGTCATGCCAACCACTGATGATCAAGCGGCACTGAATAGGGTCCTCTTGGAGGTCAGCTGTTTACAGAATTAGTCTAATCAACTCAACTTCCATGCTATTGTATATATAACCATTGACCATTTATAAAGTGCTTCTCCCAGCAAAATGCTTTCAGAAGTGCTCCCAGTGCGATCAACCCCGATAGGAAAGGCAGGATTTGAGGCGAGAGAAAGATGAGGAAAGTCAGAAAGAAAGGCAGAGCGAACTGATGGTGGAAGTCCATTCCATAGAGAGGGACATCCCGGTATATGCAGGCAAGGCATCTGGATCGAGCCGTGGCAGTCCTAACATTATAGTGCTAAGATATCATATATAACCATGTTTCTCGATTTACAGAGATGTAAAATTGCAAAATTTTTGTGAAGTCAATGCATCACATTGGCATGTAGGGTGCAACGAAACAGATATATCATCTTTATAATGCACACGCATGCACATGATGACGATCACCATCAATACATGGTTTCATAAGCAAATATCTGCTCACATATAACTTAAAATAATTTTTGCACCTGAAATTAAAGTTTGTTATGTATTGTGAATGTCATTGTAATTACTTGGTTTTATACATAAATTCCCTCCGCTGAAGACATCCAGAGATATACCGAATGACAGAAAAGCACTTTCAATTATGTGTGAATGAATGAACTTTTCTGTGTTGAAACTAATGTAGGCCAACAGCACATTCTTGCAAGTTTGATGACAATAATAGAAGTATTTCTTTTAACTAGTGTAATACATTACAACCAAACAGGTCAGAATTATATTTGACTACCACTGAGAAGCGTCTTGTTTGTAATGTTTATTTTTCAGCATCCGGTTTTCCGCTACGAAGTTGGCTGGGCTCCAGATCTTGGTCACCGACCCTACTTTAAGTTCTGAGAGAATTTTGAGAACAACTAGTTCGAAGATTGATTGCTGCTACACAACCAGTAGATGATTACTAGGACACCATCATAGACATACGAGACGAATTAGCTTGTAGTGCAGCAAGGCTGGATTGATTATGTTGGTCTGTATTATTAAGATTCATCTTTGTGTGACAAGAAAATAAATATTAAGCAAGAAATTGCTTTTGATCTGATTGAATGTGTGGATGTATTCTTATGCACATTTTGGGAGTTTGTCGGTTTAAGAAGAAAAATAACAACAACAGAGATGTGCCCAGTACGGTAGCCTGGTTAATTACCACCCTGGCCACATTAGATATGGTTAGCATTTTGTGCAATGCACATTTAACATGGTTAGCATTGTGCCGGGAGGCAAGTACACCTTGTAGTCCTGGAAAATGTCAAATTGCTCACAATTTGTGAACACATTGTTCAGCTGTTTCAACTTTATTAATACCTGAAGAAAAATCAAAGAAATAGCTAGAAGTTATCAGTCTTGCAAGGTTTTCAGATTTCTCAAATTTTGTGGTTAGCCAGTTTACATCATTGTGCACAAAATATTGTTTAAATGTGATGATGTATTCTGGAAACTCGACTGACAGTCTGCAGTTTTAACTATTGGTTGCATGTCCGTATATGTGGACAGTGGAATTGGGTAAAAAGTATTACGAAGTAGTTAGTAAAGGCCAACAAATATTTTATCCATGTAATAGTTACATAAGTTTATTATAACCTCTTCAATGAAATAATTATTTATGTTAACAAACAGTACGAAATTTCTATTTCTTGGCACAATCGGTGCCTATGTCATGCACACAGTTTACACTGTCACTAAATTAACTTTGCTTTTACTTAGCAGAAATTTGCCATCAGCGACCAAGATAAACAAACCATATGTAAAGCAGGATGTCGATAAAATCAGTGCTGAAACATTATGCAGTCCTCCATAAAATAAGCCAGCAGACCAGCCATTGTGCACCAAATACAATTCATTTTTAACTATTGAGCTTGTCACATATTTATTTGCAAGTGCATGAGCAAAAAGTCATTTTGTGTGGATTTTGTTCAATAAGATTTGGTTATAACACTTGTTGTCTCCTTGAAAAATGTAATATACCCGAGTGGAAAGTTTTGCAATGCTATATATAATATAAACTAACTACTAAGCCTATGTGCAATATATTATTCGTAAATATTCACAAAGCTTGCAAGTTAACATTGTCGCATTGAGTTTTGAAACTCCAACAAGTCAATGGCCAACGCAATAGAATTTGTGACTGCCACTCTCCCCCCCCCAACTGCCCTCTGGTTATCAATTGGCAGGCTCACAAAAGTTCTGAAATCTATAAAACACAATAATTATATGAATACTATGCATCAAAATGTCTAAATAATTACAAAATTATGCTGTGAGCAAAGTGCCACACTGTTGACCCTTAGTAATATTTGCACATATACAAATGCAATAACACCAAGAGCAGTGTTCAAACATTAATGCCATTAGAGTTATTCACATAACATTCATAAAGCCAGTTACTCCAAATATTACAGATATTAGACCAATAAACAAATCTGTGACTAGTTGCTTTAGAATTCAAACACAGTTATTATTAACTTAATTAACACAGAATCCCAAGATCACAAAATTTAACCCTTCACCAGCCACAAATTACATCCATGATGTTCAATATTGGGCAATCCATAATGCACAGAACCACCACTGAGATGAGAAAGTGTTAACAGCAGCTAATGTGTTACAAGCTGTGCCAATCTTAGACTTTAGCATCTTACTTTCCTCTATTAGGAGTAAATTTTTCACTTGCTATGCATATATTATACAGTAGCATAATTTTCTGGCATTTTACTCGTTAGTAATTACTAATTGCAACAAACACACATACAGCAGAATTAGTGCAGCAGTAACGATTAAGAAACAGAAAAATTATGCAAATCAACCACATTAAAAAGAAAATGCTGTCACCACAACTCAAAGATGCATGTCTAAGTCTCTAAAATCAGAAATTATTGGTCCACTATGTCAAGCCACTGGATGTGACAAGAGAAAGCAAGAAGTCACGAGAGACACTGTACACGAGACATATAATAACAATATTTAACTTGTCTATTACAGTTACTCATAGGAATACTGCTGTTTGTGATTTTATGCAGAAAATGCAAGGTTAAAGTTTAGGATTGAATTTGATATTAGTATCAACATGCTAATCTTTTGTAGTTTTTTTCCTTAGCTTACATTCAAGTGTTAGGCAGATATTTAACAATTTTTGAAGAGTTAATTCAGAATCTTTTAGGCTGAAACTTATAAGTGTTGATAACTTTTTGTATAGCTCCTCTTCGGGATTCTATTAATTAAATAGGAATGATAATAAAATTATTGCAATTTACTAATTATAATTTTGTCAAGAGGATATTAAAGTATCTAAGAATTTTGCAATCATTTGAGTTTCAAATAAGAGATCTACCACAACAAATTTAATTAAAATTCATTCATTAGACACTGTGAATTAAATAAGTAAATTAACATAGGCTACAGAGTTCGAACAAATTTACATTAATCATAATAAAGCATTTGCATAAATCTACGCAGCAGTGCGCTTTAACACATGTACAGCCCGTCATCACATATAAACTGCACGCAGGAATAATAATCGTACACGAATGTTTGCTTCTGATCTCGAATACTCCACATAGTTCATAAAATTGCAAGTGCTTTACGTGATAAGTGAAGAAAAAATGCACGAGGACAGCAATCAAGGGCCTGGCATAAAATGGTGCATCTGCGCTAACTCTTGTGGGAGACTGTCGTGGATGTGCAAAGGAAATCTGTTCCACATTTGGGCCACACTGCCTCTGGCAGAGTAGTCCAAAAGTACAAAACGTATGCAGTTGTTTGATCAGGAAGACTGTGGCAAATGGCAAGAGAAATGCACGAGTAGTACATGCAAGGTATGAACAAATGAGATCAATTAAGTACACAACAAACCAACCGAGACCAAAAATATTGAATAATACTTTCTTAATGTGATATTTTAATTTTTAAAATCATTGATGCAATGATTCGTGGTGCTTTACATTCAAAATGAAAATATACTTCACGGAACACATTTACCATTAAATAGAAAAACTCACATGAAATTACCATTTAAATGTAATATATTTAATAAGTCACAATGTCAAATGTAAAACAACTAAAACTACAAGTGCTAGTCTCATCTGCACTTATTTATTTATGTTCTTTTCTATTAAACAACATGTATGTTAATTGCATCAATAATTTGGTTGCTAAATGTGATAAATAACCAACTACTGACCATGTAGTAACTTGGCAACAGCAAGATTACCGACAGTAACAGCAGAATATTCAGGCAATTTGCAATTTAAGCTCGATTTTAATAGCTGATATAAAAGTGGATATAAGGCCAGCTGATCTTTTGCATCATTAATTGCTAACGCACAAGTGCAATCTGGCGTGCACCTAGGTAAAGAACAACTAAATTTTAACACTGGTTGACCAACATCTAATGGAGCTCCTCTGAAGCATGGTTCTGGGATTGAACATCTTTCAGTTCAAGTCCTACTGGACTGATAATGAATCTCACCCAACACACATGCTATGACACTCATGACATAGCAGCGAAAGTCCAATACAGCTTCACATGTTTACCAACCCACACTACAAAAAGGAATCACCTACTAACACACGTAAAAAAACCAGTCATTTAAAAACTGACCCATGTATGGAGTAGATTAGATAAACATATCAAGGCAGCGTTAATAAAAACAAGGTTAGAGTCATCAAGCATGTACTGCTTTAAAGAGACACCTGAAAGGTGTAATATAGATGTCCGATTACGTTACCGTTACTACCTAAATTTGTAATATTTAAACTTAACCCAGATTAAATTTCACTGGAAGCCACAGAAATCAGGACAGAGAGAGAGACAGAGAGAGTAAATCATTAAAACACAGAGTCCAAATAAAACCGAGGCAAATTCTCATATTAGAAAGGCCTTTAGCCTAATTGTAATTTAGAAACTGAAGATAACTAATAATGACAGCAGTAGTATTATCATTGTTAACAACATCAACAACGACAACAATTACAGACAGAATCATAGTAATAATAGCACCAATGGATCCAAAATACTAAATCATTCTAATACTTCACAAAACTTCATATCCTGGATCATAGTCATAAATAATAGTAACAATTCCAAAAAGAACTAAAGCCAAAGAGCTCGAAACTTGCGAGCAAACAGTTATCGTTGAACAGTCCTAAGGACCAGATAAAATCTTGCACGTACCTAAGATGTTTAAATATATTATTTCCTGTCATCTGAAATCTTGCTAAGCATCATGCAAATCAAATTTCATATCTTCACAAAATCGGAGACCTAACTATAATTGCACAGCAGAAGATGTTGCCACAATAGCGGAATAGGAACTTGACATTCGAACGTTTCAGTCAATTCAGTCTCTGTGAACATTTTGAAAGTTCAAAGATTAAGTCTGAGCACTGCTCTTTTACCTCAGAATGGTTACAAGTTTCTGAACATCAAAATGCATTAAAACAATAAAAAATGATTTGACCTCGCCAACTACATTGCCTTGAAGTAAAACTGGGAGACACTTGCCCATTCAACTGGCTATCGTTTTCACTTAAAATTGATTTCAAACATCGATAGTAAGTGGCTCAGATAAAGCAATCGGACACCATCATAAAGACACTACGAGACACATATGTGTCTCACGTCTTTCAAGCGGCACAACAGCAAAGCCAAGAAGTTCACCGAACGCAGAAGATACCTTGAGACCATCTTTTAGACCAGTGGTTCTTAACCGGTGTTCGACCGAATCCATGGGGTTCGATGAGCCAGTGCCGGGGTTCGGCAGAGGTCCTCTGAAATATATACATATTCAGTGAAAAATTATCTGCTATTTTTTCAACTTTTATTTAATAAATTTTTTTAAACCTTAGTAAATTTAAACTGTTCGTCCTGTTAACCTTAGTTTTGTCTAACTGCACCTTCCGATAATAAACACCAGCAGGCATTTTTCTGTGAAGTAGTATAAGGTAGTCCCCTATTACCGATAAGATATGTAGGCCTAATTTTTCGTTGTTTTTCTGCAGAAATAGCATCATACGACGTACGCTAAAAGCAACTATTTCCCTTTTCTTATATACTTATACCGCAGAGTATGTCGAGCAAAAAAGAAAAATTATTGTTCAAATTTGAGGGGTTCGGTGAATGGTCATGGATTTCTTTTGGGGTTCGGCTCCCTTGAAAAGGTTAAGAACCACTGTTTTAGACTCTGTAGTCTTGGTTGGCATGAAAAATTGGATGAAACCTGTTGACAACATAATAATTGAAGCCACAATGAGAAATCAAAATATTAATGCATTAGCATTGAGCTACCGAAGCATTCAGTTCTGTAACGACTTGTAACCTAATCTTCATACGAATTTATTAGAAACATTCTACAAACGTGCAACGCCGTAACTGGCACTGGGGTCAGGTCACAAAAGGGCGGAAGACACTGGAACCAGTACAAAACGAAGCTCTATGCACAGAACCAGCGCAAGTAAGCATTCTTAAGAAAATCAGCAATAATTTATTAGGCAATGACGAGAAAGGTTATTCTGTCCAAACTCCTGTCGGTCTTCGTACTACATACATTCCTTAAGCCAACTCTTCTGATGTAAGCAAGACGGCTTTCTCATTAAGCTTGTTTCTTGTCAGTCCAGGCATGATTGCCGCCGGATCCTGGTCACCCGCAGCAGCAACCACAGAAGGATTGGCTGCATCTGGTTGGCCTGGCGCAACAGCAGCAACGGGAACTTCGAGGGCCTGTTCCTGGTAGTGACCAGCGTTGGCACCACGTGCTCTAGCCAGGTACTCTTGATAGTAGTACGCTTCGAGCTCCTCCTTTGGCACCTGCGAGTCATGCTGGGTGTACTGCTGGTAGTGTGGATGGAAGTTATGGATGGCATCGACCATGATGTCTTTCGGATTCATCGTCTCCTTCAAGTTGCTCGAAATGCTCTGCAGGGAACCTCCGCCCGAACAGCTAACGGACGTCGGTTGGTTCTTGGCGTACGGCCTGTGCGGAAAGGCAAAGTACATGAGGATGGCACCGAAGAACATCTCGATGCAGATGAGGAAGTTCTGGTAGCCGGCGGCAACAGTTCCAACGCCAATACTGATTACACCGTCGTCAACGTAGACTGGGCTGAGGACTCCGGCCATTTCCAATATTGCTAGAAGAACGCCTTGAAAATGGCGGAGAAACAGAAACATTCAAAAAAGCTATTACAAATTTATAAGTCAAGCACAGTAACAGTATGTTATATATCAGCAAAAAGATCGTCTGAGGCACTGTGCAGTGGCCTACTACGAGAACGCATTGATTTGATTGAAGGGAGAACATGTCAGAAGCAATCTAGCAGCCATGCAGACAATAATTTCCTGAGGGCTGATTAACAATAAACACACAGCTGTGAATCACATGACACATTTTATCAATAACACCCACTTTCTGTCACTATCAAAGTCAGCTGCATGAATACAGACATTTCAAGGTGCAACACCTTGGCTCAAACCACAACTGGTCAGCAATCAATGTAATAAAGCTATGCTAGCTACATTTATGTCAAAATAAAAATACAACATGTACAAGACAATTTGAAAGTGATGTTTCTTGTACACTGCATTGCCAAGTGCTGTTAAATATGCCTACTGACAAATCTCAGCTGACTTAAAACTAATCTTAACAGATTTTCAGTTATTTTCAGTATTCCATGATTTGACATCTGACACAATTTTGACTTGCATAACGGTAGATTATCCTCCTAATTTTTTACCTACTTCTTTATATTTCAAAATTAGATCCTCTTAGAATCCTTACTTACATTAAGTTATATCGGAACAAAAAATCAAATCAGCCAACATGCACAATTATTGCACATAGCATATTTCTTACCTTGCCAGAATGAAAGGAAGATGATCGACTTGACAGAGAGGAACTTCAGGATCGGGTCATAAGGTCGGAGAAGTTCTTTGGTGGCAAAATAGAAGAGGAAGAGAGCATAGAGCGCCAGGCTGATACTTATGTTGTAAATGATCGTAATGTAAAGATAGCCACCATAGACGCTAGCAACAAACAAAACAGAAAAACATATAGAATCAAAGCAAACCCACTGTGACAGACTTGCGCACGTAAGGTACACAATACAATACAGACCAGTATCATATGTATTGCATTGCATGTTCGTATATTCGAAGGAAATCCTGTTGTCATAACGCAGGGAGTGACAGCGAAAGAATATAAAGCTGTTACAACATTACAGACTCAGCGTTTCAACCCTTTAAGTATGTTTCTAACATGACCAATTGAATTAGCTTATGATGTGGAGAGTGAGACATAATGAGATTCAAGAGAGGTCTTAATGGAAAACTGTCTGCTGTACAAACATGGAGTTGGAAAACAGGGACTCGGTTGAAGAAATAGAAAAGTCTGATGGCTGGTGTTTGGTCCTTTGGTTTTGAACAGACAATCTTTACCAAGCACAGTCACGAGATTTTTTCAGTTGTACGTTTTACATCACACGGTAAAGACTAAACTCATTACACTCAAGAATAGATCTAAAGTGAGCTGTGAAATAAACATTCCAATTGAAATTACTTCAATCTGCATGGAAGATATTGTCATAACAGAAAGTCATGTGAGTTATGAAATCAACCCAACTACACAAAATGATGAACAAAAGGTTAGTACTTTAGTCATAGTGATATTTTTCATCGAACGAAGACAATTATTAGCAGGTCTACATTTAAATCAAATCGAATCCAATTTGCATCTGATATTTTATGAAGTTGATCATTCATGCTTTATAGAGACCAAGATCACCTTCACAGTCAATGTGGTTAAGAGAAATGCAGTGTTAACATGTCAAAAATTGTTTTGAAGATGAAGGCTGATGGTGCGTCAGAGACAAAGTCTGGATGGAGTTTGACAAGATCTTTAGCAAGAGAATTCATTATCTTCAAAGGATAAATGCTGCCTATTTAAAGACAATCTAACTGTATGACATGAATTCATACGAGAACCAACTTGTAAGTTAGATCCTACATCTGAAAAACAGGTATGCAGAATAGCTATTTAAAGAATAATAATCAGTCAATTCTGATGCTGGCATAGGTAGAATATTAATTAGAGAATATAGTCCAAAATGGGTGTTTAATTGAATGTAAATAGTAGATATGTGCTGTTTTCAGAATTAAATAAGCAATGCGATGTGTTTGAGTAGATCAGCTTTGTGCCTTCTGTAGCACATGAAGACCAACAATAGTAATATTCTGTTGTGTACACAATGATCGCATCTTTTCATAGTATATTTCTGTTCTTTTTCCATTGCCATTTCTATTATTCATTCTCGCACCTGTATCCCGACAAGCAAAAACTCAAGATAACAATGGTAGTAAACATACGTAAAATCTCCATCTTTGTAAAGGCCAAACGGTTGCAGAATCAGAGTCAGAATGGCCATCAATGGCTTAACTATACAGAACTGGAGCGTTGCCTGTAGATAACAACAGATAAATACAAAAACACTGACATGAAAATGCTTTCCTGCAATCTTATTTATCACAATCAGTCCCTACAAGCGTGTGCGCGCGTGCAGTCTGCGCATGTGTGTATGGTGTGTGCACATGTGTGTGGGGTGTGTGCACATGTGTGTGTGGTGTGTGCGCATGTGTGTGTGTGTTCTCATACAGGTTTCATGCAAATGCTGCCATTTCTGGGAAACCACTGCAAAGGAACTCAACAATATTCTAACAAGGCAGTCTGGTAATTGCAACTGGAAATTAATAAAATGCCAACTTCAAGACAACTCATCAGAGGCACTGCCAGTCGAATATTTAAAAAATAATAATGTGGAATCATTATCAGAGGCACTCCCAGTCGAATATTTAAAAAAATATTGTGGAATTAATGTGTTCTTCAAGCATCTGCATAATAGAAGAGCACAGAGAGATGTTCCTGTCAGAGACGATCTGTGAATGCATTCCAATAGGTAGGATGGTCAGCAACCGAAAGGCTGCTGTGCAGTTGCAGTTGCAGTTCAAGTCTTTGCGACAACTATAGGATTTCATGTTCTGCCGATTGCAGAGGACAGCGGCCAGAGACAAGGGATATTGGACACAGAGTTCCTTTTGTTAGATCAAAGCTTAGTCAGTAGCATTGTTCTTTAATAATATAATAACGATAATGATGACAATTTCTATGGTGCCATAACACAGGCACAGCACATGCTGTTAAAACGTCTTCATAGAATGTCTCTGAGAAGTTCTAAAGATAACATAACTCTAATGATAAATTATTAAATTAAATTATTGTTGTTGTCATTCAGCAGCGTACCTGTTTGCAGAAGCGAAGAAATGTGATTGTGTATTGTCTTCCAGACAAACAGCAGGTGCCATAAAACCAACTGGACCTGTGTTCAGACAAACCATGAAAAAGAAAGTGCATGCAATAAAATGTCGAGTTGTCGAATTCATTGCTCTGAACACCTGTTCAAGTGGCCTCAGACAAAATTTCACAAAAACATGACCGATCATATATCAAGTTTTTGTAAAATATGCCAAGACTATTTTTAGGATTTTTTTCCGATTTTACTGCACAGGAAAAAGGATAAAGACTCAAACTGAAACCATGCCATTAATAAGTACCTTATGTACTAACTAACTACTGTAGATAGACTTGCTCGAATACATGTGTAGGCTGTAAATCAAATTACCAAGAAAAGAAGAATTCAAGAAAAAGTTCCAAACCAGAAGAATAGAAGAATAAGATTGAAACCATACAGCAGTTTCTGGACAATAGGTCAAAGCCTTTTATATAAAGTCTGAGGAAATCAATATTATGTTAAAAGATGCAATGGATGTGTAGAAATTTCAAACCAATTTTCAATTAGGCTGTATTTAGAAGAAAAAAATAACAATTATCAAGTGTGAAAATTTGCCTAACAAATGTAGTCCTATAGATATGTGGGTCAAATAAATAAATAAATATCAAGTTGTCTATTTCGCTGAATTTTAATACACCAGCAGCTGTTCATTGTATGGATCTACAGTAGGTGTAGTCAAACTTGTTTTGATCAATAAGAATATATAGACCAATATTTCAACCAATTTCTGTCCTAAATAAAAATCCAGACATGTAATTGTCCATATACACAGTTCGTGGTCGCTACTACCAGCCACAGGTAATCAACAATATGGCTTCTCAGTTTACAAGGGAAACTACATTGCAGCCCTCTGATAAAAGACCTCATATGTCAATATTGTCAGGGCTATTTTTAAGGTCATGCCTTAGGCAGTCTTGCATTTGTAGACCACAACTAACAGCTCTCTGTCTTTCTCCCTCCCGCCTTCCCTCCCTCCCGCCTTCCCTCCCTCCCGCCTTCCCTCCCTCCCTCCCGCCTTCCCGCCTTCCCTCCCTCCCTCCCTCCCTCCCTCCCTCCCTCCCTCCCTCCCTCCCTCCCTCCCTCCCTCCCTCCCTCCCTCCCTCAAAAGACATAATTACACATTCACATTATTTATTGATGTCATGTTTATTGCTTAAACATGATTTAAGGACATGTCATGTTTTGATTTTAAATCTCAATTAACCACTTGTAACGCTGATTATAAATTTAATATCCTGGATACACCCACTAAGACCTAATTAATGCAATATTTCCGGATTTCACAATAGGAATAAATGTATATTACTAATTATTGCACATGTATCTAATCAAAACTTATCAAAAGTACTGACATCAATTTACCAATGTCACCCACTATGTTCGACTATTCAATGCAGTTTCACACTGGCACTGATCACCTCTATTCAATTTGACAATTTGACAAAACATTTGATAATTAACCAGGCCTCTTGCCCACTACCATAGTTCACCCCTTCCGGGATAAACCTGGAGTACAAAGGCAAGTATGCTAGGTATGCCTAAAAGATGTTTACAGTTCACCTTCACTAATATACAGCCTCAACAATTATCTATGAATCTTAACTTGACGGATACGTAAGTGTATTTATAGCAAGATAAGTATCAGCACTGTCAATGATGGCTAAGGCATGTTTGCATATTTATTAAATTTTGGAGAGAAATATACATTTTTTGCTTATAGTGACAAGTATATGATGCAGCGTGTCTCATATTTTAATGCGAGTCCGGGATGCCAATGGTTCTTAAATCTGATGAAGCGACCAAAGGATCAAGTTTGGGATTCATTCATTCATCATCATCGTTGTCGTTATCATCATCATCTTCATCATTCTTTACGGTGTTACCATGTCCATGACACTGCCACTCCATTCCAGTCTTAGGTTGTCAAGAAGGTATAAATAATAAATGACAGGAAGCTTTAGTTGAATCCCATGATGCAATAGAGAAGACAAGGATTTATGGCTTTTTCACAGATGACCAACGAAGAATGTACATTTTGCAAAATTTCATCAATATATTAGTATAACAAAATAAATGCAAACTTACTATCTTACTTCTTTGTTTAAAATTTAAAAGTGCCTTTCTATAATTCAACGCAATGGATGCCTTCAGTGAGTTGGAGTTATGGATAGAACAAAAGAATTGCATGTATTAACATCAATCACAACAAACAAGAAATGCTGAAATCTTTAAGTGAAAAATTGCTATTTCGACAAAGCATTCACTAAATATATGCTCATATATAATATATCTACAGCTGTCATTAGCGAGCACATTTACCCTCATGTGTTCTAACTGCAAACCTCTTTCTGCTAAAGGGATGTATACCCAGACTACCAAATTCTGCTGTTTTGCATCTCTGACTAAGAGGAAGTCCTGAGAGATGAATATAGTCAGGAAAATTGGTAGTTTAAAGTTAAAATAAAATGATGATGTTCTGGGATGAACATCGGCAATTATGCTGAATTAAGTCTTTACAAATGATGACAGTCACAATCTGTGACTTCATCATCACTGCAATGTTCTGTAGTCTATCAAACTGATTCTGATGATGGTCAAGGTAGGTAGGAAGAAGTTTTCAAGTGTCTCACTATTGGTTTGCTTTGACAAAGTTTGTGCTCCAAAGACACTTCAACCCGAGTTTGTAGATTACAAAGGCATATAAATAAAATATAAACAACATTAACCGGTCTACCTCAGTGATAATAGTTTTATTGTATTGTATTTAAACATTTATAAAGCGCCTCTAGTATAGATGTGATGAATGATGATGATCAATAAAATACAAATTCTCTTGGACTGACTTGATAGGCTTTCCCTGTATTTCTGCCATGATACAGCTTTCACCACCCAGATACTCATAGCACAGGCTCAGAAAACTGTAAATGACAAATGCTGAAAACACAGAAAAGAAGCAGACCTGTATAAATTCATCAAAACCAGTCAGACAATTACATCAAGTTTTCTGTACCAGACATTGCAGTTGTCTCTGGTGTCAAAAATACTCATCAATCTCATCAGAAATTGTTTTGAATCATAAAAAATTCATGCAACATTAATGCCAGAGTATCAACACACATGGAAATATACATACTGCTTAGCAACATCATAATAAAAAAAGTAAAAATACGAAGCATGTCTAGAAGAATCACAAGAATGAAGTGGCATCATACATCATTGTCTCTTGCCCTACAGTATAGCATTCCGTATCTTGCATAATGTCAAAACTTCATAACCATATAATATGCCACTTTCTATACAGTTCGTCCATAGATTCTCAATAATTTACATTCAATTACTTTATGACCATCTTCCTAATTAAAAAATGTCCGTAGCCTCAAGACATACATCACTAATTACAGTCTCTCATCCTGATAAAGCGTGTATTGGTCGGTGCCCTCAAACCTCTCTCTCTTTAATTTCATTGCCTCACATCGTCCACTACATCGCAGCAAAGTTCAATTTCACGACCAGATGCCCTTTAGATAGCAAATTCCCTTAATTAATTTCAACGTTCAGACATTCCCGTATAGAACTCGTGTATAGTGCCAGAGGGAAGATGCGAGATGCACTCAACAGACCACCCGCATTTCCCCCCCCCCCCACACCCCGTCCCTTCACCATGAAACACAGTATTAAGCTCGTTCATCAAAAGAAGGAAATCCCGTTTCTGAGGACGACGGACCGTACCTTCGTAGCAATCGCGAACGGTATTAAAATAGACGTAGTAGTTGTTGTTGCTGAAGAAGATGAGGCTGAGCCATGAATCGAACGAATAGATTGGTACTATGAATAGAATGCGGACGATCCATCTCTGCTGGCTCGGACACGTGTAGTACCGCAGATGTTGATAGATCTGAAATCGTTACTCAAAACATTCATCACACACGCTGACAACCATCTACCGTCGAGACTTGACACTGCCCCCGTTCCCCCCATGAGGAATCAACAAAGCCCAGTTGACAACTAAATTAATTATTAACCAGTGGAGAGAAACATCGTGTAATGCCGTAGCAAAAGAATGTTTTATAAAAATGGTGGTCAGTCAACTGCACAAATTAGTGAAGAGACGACGAGACGTGTTATCTAGTTTTGAAGTACTCTAAAAAGTAACCACTTTGGCCAACACTGAGAGTACTTGAAGTACTTTACTGCAGTCTGGTCTATAAGGCTCAAAAAGTGTCCATTAATATAATAAGTGGTGTCAGAAATTGCTCCTAAAAATACCAATCCCAGTTTTCAAAAGACATTGCTACATGAGAGTAAACACTCTGCAGCCTAGGTAGCCACCAGCAGAGTAAAATTAGATGTCTATATTAAGCTAATACCAGCAAAACAGCAATCGTCAGATTTCAAAGAGGAGGCACTTAATGGGTACTCAGCATAGTAGATTAACAAATTACTTATTAAGTTACACACTTTATTACGCAGATTATTTGCCCATCATATGCAAACAATTCAGTTTGAGACTTGCCTGAATGCAGGTGATTACTATGGATAGAAAGGCGAAGACACCGGCAATTGCCTTGGCAGCCACAGTCTGAAGGAATATCTCGGACGCTGTCGTGACACCTGTCGTCGTCATCGCGCTCACGCCATCGTCTGAAACTGTGTGTAGGACCGCTGTACTTCCATCGTAGGCTGTTGAAATGTCGGTAGCCATCTTGCTTGGTCAGCTGACCAGGCAGGCAGCGATATCTCGTCCTGCAACAGACGTGATACGACATGGTCAAGAACATTCTACAGCACTATCACATGAGTCACATAGTTTATCAAATTTCCAGAGACACTACTACTACTCTGCCTCAGAGATTATAACTTATAAGGCGCGCCTCGTGGCTAATGCACACTCACTGACATATTTCCTCTAACTAACAGACATAATAAGCACATCGAAAGGCCCACATACGTCAGTTGTTCAGTGACAAAGCATACAAATAGCAAAAAACATGCATAAATAATATTAGCAAACAAGCAAACTAATCAGAGATCGAGATACATACACAGGTTTGCAAGCAGTCAGCCAACACATAAGATCAATAAAAAAAATTAACAGAAATTGCTTATTAGACATAAATGCATCAGAATCAAGGACTGAGCCAACAAACAGAATTTTTGGTCATGGCTTAGATTTGAATCCATGGCCTCTCGAAGATTGGACCTTACCGGTAACCCCTGGTATAAGAGACAAAGACCCCCACGAACAAAATTATCTCGTTAAAGCTATAAGAAAACGCTTTGAAGATAAAATAAAAGCCAATAACTATCATCACTACATGTTTACCATGCACTCATTTTCACAGGACTTCATTCATCCTGAAAGAGATCTAGTACAGCATATATGTGAAGCAAAAAATGCCTACGTGCATGCAACAAGATTCTAGGGGGTTTGACCACCGGACGGTTGACCACCGGACGGTTGACCACCGGACGATTGACCACTGCGGACGTTTGACCATCGACCGATTGACCACCGGACGATTGACCATCGCTTGATTTTTATAAAACTTTACGACACAGACTCAATGTATCACATACTCTATTTAATTTGTAGCCTAATCGAATAATAATACGAAGTGAAATGCGAAAATATACTCAAGCGAATGTAAAGCGTTAATAAAAGTATGTTAAACCGAGGTTTATTTGGAATGCGTACTTAATAACTGCGATGTGCTATTTCATGTATAGGCTGTGCACATAATAAGAATTAAAAGAAGCCGACGATGTTTATCTTTAGCCTACTGGCGGTAAATACGAAATTTCGCTTTCAAGCTTAGCTAAAAGCTAAGATAAAAGCTATACCGGTTTGCTTTGAAATTTTGTTAATAAATTTAAGTCACCACTAGACCGGTGGTCAATCGTCCGGTGGTCAATCGGTCGATGGTCAAACGTCCGCAGTGGTCAATCGTCCGGTGGTCAACCGTCCGGTGGTCAACCGTCCGGTGGTCAATCGTCCGCGCACCATGCAACAACTTTTGCTCATAAACAAATAGCTACAGGTTATGCTACTTAATGTAACACTTGCTACGTACATTGCTTGCACTGAACTATGCTATGCCGCACCTATGTTGTGGCCTGAATAATAATAAGATATTAGGCGTTAAAAACAAGTTTAATGTAACAGCAGGTGAAGAATTTATAACGAATTGCTCGTAACAGCTTTTATATTTTATATGCTAATTAATGTTGACCGCACACAGAAATAAATTCTCTGCTGCATAAACACAAATAACATCTCCCACTGCTAGAGTTTTGTCTAAATAGTACTGCAAAGGCCACAATGTGAACGGCAATTTATAGGCAACAATGTGCCACTGCTACCACACAAGTAATTAATGAATTCTGCATTAGCATATAGCTGATGTTTCTTTTAGAATCCTGAGTACCTTCCAACATAAGGACAAGAAACCAGTTGTATGGTCTCAAGAAAGTGTCTTGGTCTTGAGACATGTTTTATATGATGTCTCGATCTTGGAACCAATTGTCTCGGTCTCGAGGTCGCAGTCTTGACTTTTCGGAAACTGGCAAGTCTTGCTCTTTTGGAAGCAGTGTCCGTAGTTCTCACGCAAACCCTGTCCTTAGTTCTGAACTTATTGCACAATAAAATTACCAGTAGGCATGTATGTGCGAATAGAATTTAAAAATATGCACGATACTAGGCATGCATAATACATTTCTGCTGGGAGAGATGTACACAAAATGTGATGGGTGGTTTTAATGTACGAGTGGCTGGCTGAGATCATTGCATCAGATCATGTAATATATTTTAAACAAATCAATGCTCAACAGATGCAATCCACTGCTGCTGCTGCTGCTGCTGCACGTGAGCTGCGTGCATTTCAATTCAAATGCCTCAGACTTTGCCATTTTATTGCTCGTCTTTTATTGCTCGTCTGAGTCGTCTGATCAGAGGTCAGCAACCTTCGTAGGAATTCTTTGGTGGGTAATTCAGAAAATGATGGTTCTCATTGGAATTGAATGCCTACTTAATTATGCATGTACCGTGTGCAGCATATATTGCAATGCTTGAGTCACATGATAGAAGTGTTGGAAAATATATTAAAAAATAGGCTGTTTGTGAAAGACAAAAATAAGCTTCTTTTATTCGGTTTTTTGGTTTGTGTTTTTGCAGCCGAGGCTGCACGGGGTATTGAAGTGGATTTGGAACTTAAATTTTAATTGTAACTGAGCAAATTGCTCATCTGAATGGTGGCACTGACAGGTGAAGCATTGAGTGCAGCAAATGGCTGCCTCCGATAGTTTGTGGATTTTACTGTGTCCTTTGACCTTCTTCCACTACATGGTGCGAACATTTTTTCCACCTGAATATTCTCATGAAAAATGTTCCAATCTTCTTAACCCTTTGAGATGAAAAGAAAATACCTAACTCATACTTTAGTTCAGAAAGACTTCTGCTATCAGCATCATCTTAATTATTTATGGCAAAGATGCAAAATATGAGGCCGTGCAATTATTATGATCTTTGTTGTAAGTAGATAAGTAATAGTACATTCCGTCATAAGAAACACAAGGAAATGCACAGCTCTGTACATGTTAAGCTTAATGCGTTAAAACATATTTGTGCATATTATGTTAGGTACTTTATTTTCACCATGAGCTTATGTAAATGTACAACACAAAGAAAGAAATGAGGTACATTCTGTACAGTCAGGTCGAACATTCAGTAACGGCAACTTTAGGTTAGCTAAGGTCTGGCTGTTTGAAGAGTTGAAGAGACGTTATCAGCAGATAGAACGCAGACTTCGTTCTAACATCTCTGTTCTAACATTTGACACCGGATGTGTGTGGCTCAGACATCTGGTCTATCTCTCATTGGCAACACCATACACCACAAACGATGCAAACCACAAGTCTGTCAGCTGAGTCTGCTTAACAAAGACCACAATGCACAATGGCAGCAGCAGGACTATAGATCTATGTAAATTATATTATTCTTGAAAGAAACGTGCAGACAATGCCCAGTGAGAAAGCCACAGTGATCATTTCACTCTCAACATCAAACAGCTAAGAGTTCCTTGGAGATGTGAACAGAAGAACTGAACAGTCCATTCATGTCAACATACATCAATGCGCTTCTCTTTAGCCACACTGAATCCTGTTTAGCCAAAAAATATATGGATAGCATTGCTGGTTACCAGCTGAACAAAGAACAAGAAATATGCAGCTCTAAATGTATTTTCAGGGGAAACATGCGCAGCCAGTGCATGCTACTTATACTATAGATGTCTTATAGGTAATACATGACTGCTCTTTTATAAATGCAAACTATCACATGATATTGAGTCCACCTTGAGCATATGACTATTATATTATGGCATAATAAAGCACTTCTTCAGTAGTGCATAAGTTCATTGTTTAACTCCAGACCTGACTAAGCTGACTATTTCTGTACAAAAACGCCACCAAACCAAGTAGCAACAAGAACTCTTCTAAACTGTGCAATCAAGTCCTCTTATGAATATGATCGTCGTGAACTCATTTATTCATCCTCTTGCTACAGACGACTTCGTTTTTACGGCTCTCACGGGACTTCATAGCTCTGCAAAAGCCACGGCACGATGATATATCGCCCAGCTTATTGCGCATACCCAATGATGGCCATGTATGGATCAATGACCCCTAAAACGCAGCATCAAAACTAATGATCACAGCTAAATCCCTCAGATGAAATCTTCTTCAATAATCAATAGTGTTTTTAGCAATGAAAACAACTACCGTATATAAGTTACAGATATAATACAAGTAGTGTGTAACTGTAACTTTACACCAGTACTCATGTTTGCATAAATATATTTATTCACTGTGTCCCAATAAATCGGGACCCCTTTTTATAACGTGAATAAAACAGGCAAATCTTAATCGATTTTCAAATTTTCAAAACTGTTTTTATCCTGAGATAATTATCTTCCACTGCTTCATATATGAAGTTTCTGGCATGAATACTGACGTCACAATTACGTCATTTGCATCAGAAAATTCAAATGTTAAGTACCGAACACAACGATTTTTGTTGACATTTGGTTTCGATATGTAAATTAACGGCGTCATTATGACGTAATTTTTAGTGATGGCCGTTCATAAATTACCAATTTGCAGATAATTATCTCAGGATAAAAACAGTTTTGAAATTTTGAAAATCGATGAATATTTGCCAGTTTTATTCACATTATAAAAAGGGGTCCTCGATTTATTAGGACACAGTGTATATCGGCTTTGACCATATCTATACAATAATTAAAAGCTGGTGGGAAATATTTCACCGGTGGGCTCTTGCACAGGGCTAAACACAAACTTCATCCGAATCGCATAATTATGCAGAACTTTGATTAATAGGCTATCACACAAAACTTCATAGTAAGATAATGAGATAGCATAGTGAATCATTTGTCGTCATATTATCTGTTAGATCTATATTTACTCAAAACCGCCTTATCTACCTGGCCATATGTATTTTCAAGACAGCACACCAATTTCCATTGAATCCATTGACTCTTGCAAATTTTTGCAGAGTATCAGCTATGTTAAGTGCCAATAATAAACGATTAGAGTAGAGTATGGTAATTGAGCATATACAATTATACAAATATATTTCTATTTAGTAAATGTATCATAAATGTATTATGTTTGACAATTGTTTATTGACAGGTGACAAATGTATCCCTCTAAGAAAAGTAGTCCACTAAAA
Source organism: Lumbricus rubellus (assembly GCA_945859605.1). NCBI lineage: Eukaryota > Metazoa > Annelida > Clitellata > Crassiclitellata > Lumbricidae > Lumbricus > Lumbricus rubellus. The sequence continues at coordinate 29,305,651 of OX243812.1, read as the reverse complement.
CACGCTCTTCATTGTAGTGTTGACTCTCCAGTCAATACACAAACATTGCCTACCATACCTTTATGCTCAGAACCTTTTCATCTCTGCACAGCACACAATACAGCGTATATAACTAGATGCATTTAAGTTTGTACGACATGTATGTATGTATATATAATCAACCATCTACGCACCATACAAACACGCTGCATATATATTACTAACTGTATAGTCACATATGATAGCAGATTCTGGCCTAGTGATCCAAGTTCAGAACTCTGGTCGAGTTTAAACTGGCAAAATAAATGTTATATATTAATACATATATGCCGTACATACATATATATATATATATATATATGTTTATTCTGCCAGTTTTAAACTCGTCCAAAGCTCTTGATATTTGTTCATTGAGCTCTGGCTGACATACCACAGCCAGTTACAAAGATAGAAATGTTTAGAAAAAGAGTAAAATTCAATCAGTCCAAGTCAGATAGGGGGGGGGGGGCTGTGGTCGAGTGTCTGCAATGTAGTCGGGAAATGTGAGCATACTTTCTTATGTGAAGGAAAAAAGTAACTGCACTGGTGACAATACCACAAAGTAAATATCTTTTACAATAAGTGCTGTATAATTCTTCTGCTACATTAACACCACCATCATGGTCAGAAACAAGGGGCTACATAAATCCTTCTATGGATATTTGACAGAAGCACAAACAAAGCAACAGCTAGATAGCCACTCCCACGAGATGCACAGATTCTTAAAAAATCATAATATATGTTACATTACATGCCAAGACCTCTGACCAACAAACGAAAAAACTAAATTTCAGGCAACATTTTTTTCAAGACCCGGTAGTGATTTTGGTTAGTCCTACACTCACACCTGCATTTAGGCAAAGCATTACATAGCAGGCATATATGTATATAGGCCAAACGCACATAAAATTACCCAAAAGCTAAGAGCAAAGGCCATTCAGCCTGGCCAGCAGCTCGATCTTTGACAAGTATCGATAATGCACATGATAAAAGCCTCTTATCTTTCTACAGTACGTCATAAACAGTGTAGTGAATCAGCAAAGAACTTAGAACTCTGTTGTCAATTCAGGTCCTATTCTGGGCGGACATATTTTAATCAAGGTACATGTAGCAGTAACATGCGATTTTGACGTCACAAGATAATCTGACTCATAAGTATATTCATTGCAGCATCTTAAGGGTGCCTTCTGAGGCCCACTGAGAAAGTTGCATACATCTCATTTCAAAGGGAGCTCTGTATGGGAACTTAGTTTTATATCTGTGTCGTTACCATGCACTTTTAAGAGTTGCAGAGCTGCCATCAAACTAAAAAATTATGATAATTTCAGTTTAAAAAACTGAATGTTGGCTGTTTTGTGTTTCATGAAATAAAAATAAATCTCTTATGAAATCAAAACCTTATTGCCACTTAGAGCTACTCCCGTTCGTTCAAGAAAGAAAGAGAACACAACTATTTTTTAAGGTTAAAAAGCAGTTGAGTCAGATGATACCACAACTTCAAGTATGTTTATAAGCATAAAAAAGTTTTAAATAAAAAAATACATATGAATATATGACTACTAGGCCATGTCGGCGAAAATTGAGTGCAGAGAAAACGTCTGCCTCTAATGCAGATAGGCCAGCTGTTGCTAAGGCATTTTTTACACAAATTTTTTTAATAAACAACTATAGTGAATAAAGCAATGTCAGTTACTCTTATGTAACTTTAATGCCTGCAGAGGTTGATTTTAATATGTATACATACAAAAACAACTCTTAAGATGTAACAAAGTACATGTACTGCATGAACAATTGAACATGCATTACAGCACAAAATCATTACAATGTAAATTAAAAAAACTTCAACTGACTATTGAACCACCATGGCTACTACCATCACCCATGAATCAGTTGAGGATGACAAGTTTTTTCTGTATTGTTCCTAAACGACTCTAATGTACGGTTGCACACAGCCTCTGTTGCTTCCAGGGTAAGGTCCATTGTGAGGAACGTAATGCTACAATGGCATGAACGTGTCAATGAAACGTCTGTCTAACATTAAGTATGCTATAAATCAACTACATCTGCTCAATAAGTACAGCGTTTCCGGTTACACAAAGTGAACCAACAGCTGGTAGTCTCGAGTCTGATTTCATCATTGTAATGAATGAATTTCAAATTTAAAAACCACCGATTACGTGTAGCTAAGTTTGAGCATTAGCGGTCCTGTGTCTATTCTATACTCGAGCTATTGGATGCCATAGACACATAACCAATTGCCTCATTTACTTTAACTGGGCGTAAGACGTTTTTGAAGAAAACGGTCATGAAAGAATGGTAATTCACAGTAATTTATCAAACTAATTCGCCCACCTCGATTTAACACCAGACAGCTGCTAATTACGGATAAAATCAACATTAAACACATACAATTTTGAACTCAAGCACTGCACACAATGCCGAGCATTGAATCCATTGATTGATTCCTACGAATTTATCATCTAAAAATTACCTTAATCGGTAGATCCGACTTCTACTTGAATGTCTGCAGTTCGATGTTACACGATGAACAATGACTTAAGATTTAAGAAAAGAATAAAATCCGTCAAATAGATCCAGAAACCTCGAACACTACGTATACTGCTGCTGTTGTTATAATAGTAAATACTCGATCGCGACCCATTTAATACATCAGACGATAACGGCTCCAGATGGCGCATACGATTGTGTGAGCCTGCGTCAGCGCACAGTGGCCAAGTACCGACGATGCTACAACAACAACAACAACAAACAGAAGCTTCTATAGCGCCTTTCGTAATTTGGCAATCGATTATAAACAAAGTCTGTGTTCTTAGCAAATTGTCGGATGAATGAATCAGAAACCTAGACAAAAATCGGGACAAACATAGAAATAGAATTTTTTTAATTTTATTGTCGTTGCTGATGACGGCCACGATGATACTTTGACGATGATTTGTGATGAGGTATATGGCGCGGCAAAGAATATGGTTAGTGTTGATTAATTCTAGAATCATAATAGAGTGGTAAACCACAGTATAAATAATTTATTTATACTGTGTATAAATAATTTATTTATACTGTGGGTATACTGAGCAGACGGAGGAGAGAGATAGAGATACTGGACAGTAGGACGTGGCGGTCGCATGGCCTGGTTGCCAGATAGCTAAAATTCGACTTCTGTAATGATTTTTTTTATCCCGTATTGTTATCATACCGCGTGTGTCAGTTTGAAAAATTAATAATAAGATGAGACCAATATATGAATTTGGTGACATCTATGGGTCAGAATGCTACCGGATATAATTATATTATACTTACTTTTTTAGCTTTCACTTGTTCGCAGATGAGTTTAGGCCTTAAGGAACCAGAGGCTCATATTTTATCGCTCATCAATTTTATTTGTTTTCATTTGTGTTGGTTTCTAGTTACTTGTACTTGTATTTGCTTTCTTTAAAGTTTGATTGAACGTTCTGCTCTTCCTTGTCACATTTATTATAGAACCAGAATGTCTGTAATGAACTTTCAGACGGCTTTTCGTGATGTTAAACCACCAGACAAGGGTAGCTTTCCTCTCGATCACGAAGGTTAGTGTCGATATGAGACATGTATTTTCAAAAATTTCTCAATTATTCCAGTAGAAAATGTCTGGAAGCTTTTGTTAAGAGTTTACGACGGATCTGCCGCCAATGTTATCGAGACAAACAATATGAATGCCCAGACTGAGAAAGAATAGATCGCTCATCCGTACCTCACCCTAATACTCCGGCGAAAGTATGTATGTGAGTAAGAGTCCGTGAAATTGGTTAGAAAATTTGGTATACATTTACTTCCGAGGGGCGCAAGATACATACCTATTTTCACCTCGGTGACGGCTACCGAAGATTATATATCACAAGAGGACGGTATAATCTCATGGGTTTAGGTACTATATATCCAAAGAGGGTCGCCCTTGAGTAAGTAAGTAAGTAAATGTACTGTATTTAAGCACTTGCAAAGCAGGTTTTTGGCGCCGTGTATTAAGTATTAACGCCCAACAGGCGTCAATTACCCCATATATGCTTGATTTACTATCGGTGGTCCACGTATATAGCCTATATACGGGCATGCATATAGCCTGTACAGGCATCATATAGCATATACAGGCTGCTAGGCCTGTAATTAACACCGTGTATTCTTGATTCACTATCGGGGTCAATGCTAAATAGACTGTTATAGGCCTACAGGCAGGCCTATAATTAACGCCGTGTATTGGAACCTAATTGGCCGATATACTATCAACGGGCAGTTATTAAGGCCGTATATTGGAGCCTAATTCACCACCGGGGGTATAAGGTATAGGCCGATATACAATCAACAGGCAGCTATTACGGCCGTGTATTGGAGCCTAATTCACTACCGGGGGTAAGGTATACATGTAGGCCGATATACTATAAACAGGCAGTTATTAAGGCCGTGTATTGGAGCCTAATTCACTACCGAGGGTAACGTAGGCTAAAGGCCGATATACTATCAACAGGCAGCTATTAAGGCCGTGTATTGGAGCCTAATTCACTACCGGGGGTAACGTAGGCTAAAGGCCGATATACTATCAACAGGCAGTTATTAAGGCCGTGTATTGAAGCCTAATTCACTACCGGGGGTATAAGGTATAGGCCGATATACTATCAACAGGCAGCTATTACGGCCGTGTATTGGAGCCTAATTCACTACCGGGGGTAACGTAGGCTAAAGGCCGATATACTATCAACAGGCAGTTATTAAGGCCGTGTATTGAAGCCTAATTCACTACCGGGGGTATAAGGTATAGGCCCATATACTATCAACAGGCAGTTCAGACATGAAGTATATATTTTAAGAGCCATTCCGCATATTGACTATACATCTCTATAGCCATGTCACAGTAAGAAGAAAAAAGCTGCTATTAGCGCCACCTATATATTAGGAGAGACAATCTTTGTAGGCAACAGGCCGTTAAGCTTTGTAGGCAACAGGCAGCTATTACGGCCGTGTATTGGAGCCTAATTTACTACCGGGGGTATAGGTATAGGCCGATATACTATCAACAGGCAGTTATTAAGGCCGTGTATTGGAGCCTAATTCACTACCGGGGGTAACGTAGGCTAAAGGCCGATATACTATCAACAGGCAGCTATAACGGCCGTGTATTGGAGCCTAATTCACTACCGGGGGTATAAGGTATAGGCCCATATACTATCAACAGGCAGTTATTAAGGCCGTGTATTGGGGCCTAATTCACTACCGGGGGTAAGGTATACATGTAGGCCGATATACTATCAACAGGCAGCTAATACGGCCGTGTATTGGAGCCTAATTCACTACCGGGGGTATAAGGTATAGGCCGATATACTATCAACAGATGTTAGGGTTCTAGGCTTGCAATGGAATCAAAGATACATATGTAGCACTGGAAGAAAACCAAAATGGCAGGTGAAAATGGCGGCCACTTTGTTGAAATTGCTTTAAATGAAGTGATGTATGCAATGAAAATATGAATTCGGACTCCAACTTAGCATTTTTGAGGTCACGGAAAGCAATGAAATCATCTTTGCAAATATAACACTGCAAGAAAACTAAAATGGCAGCAGTCGGAAACGTTTCGTAGAAGTTTGTCAACGAAACGGTTGGGTTCATGACAAGCGGAAGTGTGTCGGAAATGGATGGATCGACGGTGGAGGAGGCGGAGGAGGAGGCGGAACGGAGTGTAAGGTGAATTGAATTCATCCTCCGCAATCCCATCCTCCAAGCCATTCGGTATCGTCTCTCTACGGAAACCTGGCCAATGGTTACGTGACTTCCTGACGAGATTAGCATCGTCTCCAAAAATCAACCAACTGTCACATTGTGGTGTGGCATAGAGCACCGAAATGGCATTTGAACCCATTTGTAAAAACACCTGCCAAATACATGAGGCCCAGAAGCCCATTAGCATAGTCATAGTTATCGGTTGGGCTAAACACACAGCAGCGAAGCTTTGTGACATCATCCATCTTCCTACGGCCGTAATAGCTGTCTGTTGGTAGTATATTCTCATGGGTCCCTGCTCCAATCGGTCTGCCTCAAGGCTCCGTTCTTGGACCTCTCCTTTACATAATTTACACTGCTGATCTGGGCTCCCTGCTGACAGCTATGGATGTCCACAGCCAATCTTATGCTGACGACCTGCAAGCTTATGTCCACTGTCTGGCGGTTCATGCTGACGCAGCGGTTGGACAATAAGCCAGACTATAGTAACCCTGCAGTCCTGGATGTCCTCAAACCGCCTGCGCCTTAACCCTAATAAGACGCTTATCTGGCTTGGAACGCCCCAGCAGCTTTCTAAAATTGATTTAGCTTCCCTATCCTTGAAATATCCACATTTCACTTTTTCCACTTCAGTCCGGAATTTGGGAGTCATCCTTGACCAGGAACTCACATTTACGCGGCACATTAACCTTCTGTGTCGCAGCTGTTACTACCAGCTTCGGCAGCTCAAGGTCATTTCCCGCTCTTTGACTCCTAGCGCAGCCGCAACACTTGTTCATGCGTTTGTAGTTTCACGCTTGGACTACTGCAGTTCCATATACGTTGGACTTCCAGCCTGTCGGGTGGGGCCCCTAAATAGGGTCCTGCGCATTGCTGCCCGCCTCATAGGCCGCATTCCCAAGTTTGGCCGAGTCTCTGAGTACATGCGGGATGTACTCCACTGGCTCCCTTACCCACAGCGCATTACATACAGAATTTCCGTCTTGGTCCGGCATTGCTTTGACGGTTTGGCTCCTTTATACTTGCAGGAGCTCTGTTGCTCGACCACGCTTGTTCAACGTCGCTGGTCTCTCCGCTCAGCTGCATAAGTGGAACTTATTGTTCCACGCTCACGGACTGCAATCAGGCAGCGCCGTGCTTTCTCCGTGGCTGGACCTGCGACCTGGAATGAGCTCCCTGTTATCCTTCGTCAAATACCTATTAGCCTTTCTACTTCTACTTCATTTCTTTCTCTTCTGAAGACTGTCTGCATTCTGGGTCTTTGAGAGTTATTGGTTATAGTGCATCACACAGTTTTGCGATGTGCGACACACAAAGAGCAATGCTAAGGTCAACACAGCCATCATGTATTATGCATTGTGTAGAGCACCAGATCTTCTAAAGGTCACTTCACTTTTCAAAGCAGACAAGCAAACAAGTGATAACTCAGCAAACTCATGATGCTCGTCACATAGAAATTCAACTTGTTCACTGGCTAAGGTGATCACTTGTTTAGGTAGGCCTAAATCCTTGGCTGTTGAAAATCTTGGTGTTGACACAATAGATCATGGGCTCTCACTTTGTGCTGCTAGATTGCAATGGTACATCGTGCATATACCTTTGATCATAAACCCAGATTGCAGAAAGTGCTCTACCCTGTCAGGCAATCACAGCAGCATAGATGATTTGGCACTGCTGTCACCAGTCTCTCAGCTCCCGCTACCTTGTCTTCAAAAACCTCGGAACTCTGCATTGGGGCCTGGTCAAAAAAGAAACCACAGACCCACCTGAGTACGGAGTTATTCGAATTGGGTCCTTATTGCAGGCAATGCAATGCATGTGAAATGGCTTTGATAATTATGTACAAGTAATAAACCGAATGTGTAATAAAGCAATAGATTCCATTGATTTCTGAGCCTAAATCAAATTTCGTAATCGATTAATTAAAATTAATATTAAATATTTAGCAGTCCCACCTTTCAGACAGTATTGTTAAGTGAAGTAAAATGAACTCTATTTCAGTTTAGAAGTATTTTATATGTTTATTTTATTAATGCAAATTAGAGATGGCTATCGACTGAAAAATTGTCATGTCTTCCACAATACGTTTTCCACAGTACAAGCAATGGAAACCAAACAAAACTTCAAAGGTCTGGGGGGGGACCTCTAAATATTTTTGTATTAAATTTTCTTTCTCACCATAATGTTTCTGTAAGGTAATGTAACATAAGTAAATGCCAGGCAACTGAAATTTTAATAAAAAAAATTTTTGATGCACCCTAATATATATATATATCGGCCTATACGTTACCCCCGGTAGTGAATTAGGCTCCAATACACGGCCTTAATAACTGCCTGTTGATAGTATATCGGCCTATACTTTATACCCCCGGTAGTGAATTAGGCTCCAATACACGGCCGTAATAGCTGCCTGTTGATAGTATATCGGCCTACATGTATACCGTATACCCACGGTAGTGAATTAGGCTCCAATACACGGCCTTAATAACTGCCTGTTGATAGTATATCGGCCTATACCTTATACCCCCGGTAGTGAATTAGGCTCCAATACACGGCCTTAATAACTGCCTGTTGATAGTATATGGGCCTATATCTTATACCCCCGGTAGTGAATTAGGCTTCAATACACGGCCTTAATAACTGCCTGTTGATAGTATATCGGCCTATACGTTACCCCCGATAGTGAATTAGGCTCCAATACACGGCCGTAATAGCTGCCTGTTGATAGTATATCGGCCTACATGTATACCTTACCCTCGGTAGTGAATTAGGCTCCAATACACGGCCTTAATAGCTGCCTGTTGATAGCATATCGGCCTATAGCCTACGTTGCCCCCGGTAGTGAATTAGGCTCCAATACACGGCCGTAATAGCTGCCTGTTGATAGTATATCGGCCTATAGCCTACGTTACCCCCGGTAGTGAATTAGGCTCCAATACACGGCCGTAATAGCTGCCTGTTGATAGTATATCGGCCTATACGTTACCCCCGATAGTGAATTAGGCTCCAACACACGGCCGTAATAGCTGCCTGTTGATAGTATATCGGCCTATACCTATACCCCCGGTAGTAAATTAGGCTCCAATACACGGCCGTAATAGCTGCCTGTTGCCTACAAAGCTTAACGGCCTGTTGCCTACAAAGATTGTCTCTCCTAATATATAGGTGGCGCTAATAGCAGCTTTTTTCTTCTTACTGTGACATGGCTATAGAGATGTATAGTCAATATGCGGAATGGCTCTTAAAATATATACTTCATGTCTGAACGCCGCTTGCGATGGAAAAAGACACTGCATGTAAGCAAAATAATCTGTGTATTTTTCGCCCCTCGGAAGTAAATGTATACCGAAAATTTTGCTTTATTAGGAAATAATGAATGTAAAAATATTTACAAATGTCATAAACGAGATTAAAGGTTAAGCTGATTGCTATTCAGTTAAATGATATCATCAAATATTAACAATTAGACCGTTAGACCGATTGCCATGATTCAGTAGTACTTAGCAATGACAGCTGGTTTAGAATTCAAATAGTGGAGTTTGTGTGATGCAGAAAAATCAACCAATTTCTGCTTTATGCAAAAAATTCTGAAAAGAGTTGAGCATTTACTGACACATTCATCGGGTAGCCAAGCACAGAGGAAGGGTAAATTTATGTTTTTCTGATGAACTTTGGGGACCTGTTTACACATGCTTCCACTTAATTCATGGCTACACAACAATGTTTTAATGGTCTGAATTGTACTGTTCTGTAGGTATATATTTCAAAATGATTAATTTAAGCTTTTAAGGAATGGACAGGCCCGGCCTTAGGGCAAGGCGAGCGAGGCAACCGCCTTGGGCCCCGCGCTTCCAGGGGCCCCGCGCTGCTGGCTATAATTTTTTTTGACGATATTGACAATGATTAGGCGTAAAAAAAGTGTTGTGTTTCCGGTAACGCGACCGACCCATTTTTACGGCCGCGACCCAAATATTTTTGTAAAAAATTTTTAGTAAAAAAATTTTTGTTTTCAAAATTTTTTTTTTTTCCAAAAAAATTTAATTTAAAAAAAACAAAATCTTTTTTTAACATTTGTATTGACATAACATAAGAGACGTCAACAAAATGAAATTAATAGGACTGTTTCTAGAGCTGTTTTAGGTGCAGACAGTCGGGAAATAGGCAGTTTATACTTGCTTAGAACACGTACTTTGTTTCAGCGTGCAAAAAAGACTAGTGGGGTATACTTTTTCGGATAGTCACTGCATAAAAATATTTTACAAAATAAAAATATTTTCCGACCTACCTACCCAATTTTTTTTAGCTCTGTTACCGGAAACACAGCATTTTTTTTTTAGGCCTTACTTGGTATAAAACAACTGTTCTTGCAGCAAAGTTGCCACGCGAATGTGACAGGGTGATTTTGAAAGAACGAAACTTCTCTAAACCTTAAGGCGAGTCACGTACGGCTAGCCTACTTTTTAGCGTTGACCTGCACGTAAAATTCTCTCCAGAAAACAATCATTAGGGCCTAACTCATTTTTTTTCAAATTTGCAAATGGACATCCGCATAGTCTACATTTTTGCTGGAGAGGGCAAAACACAATGATAGTGCATGGTGACAATTTTAACGACAGCTTAGTAAATGCAAATAGGAAATTTAGAACATGGATATTTTCAGAGAGGTGTCTAAATGTATCCGTTTCACTTTGTGAATAATTAGCATCATTAGTGTTTTGGAGGGAAAAAATTTGTCAAAAGCCAAAACGCAGACCTAACATGCATCATTTGAAAACCAGATATGTATTGTATAGGCCCCATCAATGTGGTTTGTTTTAAAATAGTGCTCTTATATAAGCTCAAAAGAAATTTGGGAAACAACGTTAAGTGTCCCTTCTTAGGTGACTCTCCCTCCCACCAGTGCCGCATTGACAGGAAATCAGCTGCGTAAATTTAAGCTTGAGGACTCGCTGCTGCCTTGGGCCCCGCAAACCCTAGGGCCGGGCCTGGGAATGGATCACTGTGTACGTGTTTTAAGTATGTGAAAAACAATTTCTTAAATCTTTTTTTGCGTTATCTATTGTTTTATCATTCCTCTGTGCTTGGCTACCCAATGAATGTGCTAGTAAATGTTCACCTTTCCAGAAATAAGGAAATAAGTTTGCATAATTTTGTGCATACTCATGCGTGATATTGATATGATATGGTTATACTATGGCATACTTGTTCACTTGTCTAATTGAACATTTCTTTAATAGCTGAATGCAAGCAGTTCATGGCTCGATACATGCGATGTCTTCGTGAAAACAGTTCAGAGAATTCCCTTTGTCGTCTGCAGGCAAAAGAATATTTACAGTGCCGCATGGAAAAGTAAGAATTTATCATCAGTTTGAGAGTCTGGCACTTTATGTTAGATTCTCTTCAGAACTATGGCAACTATCTTATTACAGCTCGGTTAAGTGCCTTATTAATTATGAGTTGTTATTCTTCTTTTCAGAAATAAGGAAATAATTTTGCATAATTTTGTGCTCTTAGAACGTGTAATTCATTCGTTCATTCATTCTGATAATTTATTTATAAGCTTATAGAGCATCACCCAGCCACAGCTGTAACAGGTCATAATAACAAAGTACACCTCTTAAAGCCGATCTTTTTGAACCTAAGTTTATAATCATGATAAAATATTTACTGTGTTGCACTGCATTGTGTATTTGTTTTAACTATTTACTCTTCTTTCACCAAAGCCTTTTGTGACATATTTTGATTGTTATTTTACCACAATTTTTACCAAAATTCTTGCAGAAATCTTATGGCGAAAGAAGACTGGAATAAACTTGGTTTCAATGAAGTCACTCCGAAAGCAGAAGGTGATGCCAAGCAAGCGAACAATTCCCAGAAATCTTAGGTTGCAGAACTGCGCATTGTGATTGACGTCTGTGCTGTGTTCAGTGCGGCAAAAGAACTGTATCAATTGGCCAAGTTACAACAATTGGATTTACCTAAATGTGCAGATATTCATGTAAATACATGTTCTTTGACTCAGTGCAGAAAACTTTTGAGAGGCTGAGATGCTGCGTGTTTATTTAATTTGTTTGTAAATTTAACAGGAACTTCATTCTGTTTAATAGTGGGGCGGTGGCAATATTTTCCAACAAGTGACAGACCGTGGTGGTGAAGGTGCCTGAGCAAACTGGGTAGGGGCCTGGGTCTAGATATTAGATAAGCCCATTGTCAGGTAGGTTTTGCAAAACTAAATCTTTAATAGTGCATATTTTTAGCATACAGACTGTTAAATTAGGCTTACAGAATCTTCATTTTGGGTCACAATTGTGTCACAATATTTTTATCCTCAAATTGTGTGGTCGTTACTACTTAGGTAAGGTTCCACGGGTCAGAAAAACATTGTCATTCGGTCGGCCAGAAATGATGGATCTTTTGACATCCCTGGGGTACATCAACCGTGTTTATAAACAGTTGTGCATGCAGCTTTTGATTTTTTATTTAGGTCTACGTCTTACCTGTAATCTATGATCCTCGGTATATTTGCTGTGACTTGTTGTTTACTGGTATCAGTTAGTCAAACATGCTGGAGCAGTAGAGAATTCAAATTCTGGTTGAAGTCATGACCAATACATGTGCATATAAATATTGACCGTTGACCCATGTGCTTAAATCTTTGCAGTGGCTTCCTGTTTAGAAAGGCGTTAGTTTCAAATTGAGAGTCATAGTTAACCGTGGACTCCTGCCAGCCATAAATACTTCGTTTTTATTTCCATACTTATTCGGCAAGGCCTTCTGATTATTTTTTGCCTGGGAGAATTCGAGGAACTGCTCTTGGTGAACAAGTCTGCTGTGATTGCTGTCCAACTTTTCGATTCTGCCTGTGTCTGTTCACTCTGCTCAGTTGCTTCAATCAATCAATCAATCACATAAATTTATATAGCACCCATTAAAGGTCTCTACTCAGAGGAGGCGCTCCCAACCCATGCCCGATAAAAAAGAAAAGTCTTGAGAAGACGACAGACAGAGCCAGCAGTCACGGGGAAGTGAGCTTGTGTCATTTTGATCTCGGCTTAAAACTTATCTCTCCCGAATGGCTTATCAACCATTGCTTGCCTCTCTATTTTAAGAACTGATCTAAAAGATTGGTCAGTCCGTCTGCCCTCATCTTGGCTTCGGTTGTTCTGCCAGCGGTTGATTCCTTGTGCATTAGACGATGCTAAATATAAGTTCGGATTGTTCGTACATCATGGACTCTTTCTCAATCTCAAGTGATTGATCTTCTTGCAGTTACTAAAATTCCATTTACAAGTCTTTGCTCTCATCTATCTACCAGACTATTTTCTGTAATGGGACTTTCCCCAACGTTATTTTCACGTCATTTAGAAGGACATTCTTCAACCAGCACATACGAAAGAAATGTAGTACTCACCACTCAGCCAACATGAAGCGTTCGGGGCATATAATTCAGCATGGCTATGTACAGAAGTTGAAAATGTTGTAGGGAAAATTACATAATTTTTTAGTTTGTGACATGGGTTATTTTCAAACATTAACACAACAATGTATTGTCAAAAGCTTAATATGAAATTTAAAAGCTACTTTCAATGCGAAGCAAATGCACACCAAAATGGAGTTTGTAACTCAATTGAAAACTTTCCTTTCTTTGATACATATGTCATACTGTGTCTCTGTGCTGCTTGTTACATTAGACAGTCATATGACAAATATTTATTATGCACATTGATGGTGTGGTTACAATTCAATAACGTGACTGACTATACAGATGCACAACAGTTACAGAAAGGTTACAGCTTTGCTATGATCTGACTTGCAAATTGTTTGAATCTCTACTTGCTAAGTTTTTTTACAACTATTCCATGCTTCTGAAAGTACGGTAGCTTTTAGAACACTTATAGTTTATTCTGCCTTTAATCTGCAGGGTTATGGTGATGGTACACTAATAACACACTTCAATACCACTCAAGCACATCACTGAAAGATTGATTTATCTTATGTTGTTCGTAGTTTATTGTAATTCTTCATTCAAGTTCATTTTCTGAGTTTGAAGCAATTTTCAAACATTGATCATGTCCATGATTTGCCCATCAACGTCTTGTGTCAGGGTCCTCTTTCCATTCTAAAACATACAGAGTTTTGGCCTTTGTTATTCTATGTGTTATCAAATCAAATCAATTTTATTGATCCACGTAGAAGCAATCAACATGATCAGATAATTATTCATAGACAAAATAATAATGCAAACAAGGTATGTTGACTGCAAATATTGTAGTTTTTACCGAAAATTTAGCTGGGCACTACATGCATTGTTCTGAGATTAAACTTGTGGAAATTATGGTGCATCTATATTTTAAAGTGAAATTTGGAAAATTATTAGGCCTATGCAAATTTGTGCTGTAGTACAATTTATTGAAATTTTACATACCTTGCTAAGCTTTATTCTGTCTGTCTGTCTGGCCCTGGATTGAAGCGTTCCACTGGTGCTTCAGATAACTTCCCAACTGTTCTTGGCACTGAAACATGTTTCACTTGTGCCTGTGTTGCTTCTCGCCTATCTGGCCCGGGATTGAAACGTTCCACTGGTGTTTGGGATAGCTTCCCAGCTGTTCTTGTCGCTGAAACATGTTTCGCTTGTGCTTGTGCTTGTGTTGCTTCTCGCCTATCTGGCCCGGGATTGAAACGTTCCACTGGTGTTTGAGATAGCTTCCCAGCTGTTCTTGTCGCTGAAACATGTTTCGCTTGTGCTTGTGCTTGTGTTGCTTCTCGCCTATCTGGCCCGGGATTGAAGCGTTCCACTGGTGTTTCGGATAGCTTCCCAACTATTCTTGGCGCTGAAACATGTTTCACTTGTGCCTGTGTTGTTTCTCGCCTATCTGGCCCTGGATTGAAGCGTTCCACTGGTGTTTCGGATAGCTTCCCAACTATTCTTGGCGCTGAAACATGTTTCACTTGTGCCTGTGTTGCTTCTCGCCTATCTGGCCCTGGATTGAAGCGTTCCACTGGTGTTTCGGATAGCTTCCCAACTATTCTTGGCGCTGAAACATGTTTCACTTGTGCCTGTGTGGCTTCTCGCCTATCTGGCCCTGGATTGAAGCGTTCCACTGGTGTTTCGGATAGCTTCCCAACTATTCTTGGCGCTGAAACATGTTTCACTTGTGCCTGTGTTGCTTCTCGCCTATCTGGCCCTGGATTGAAGCGTTCCACTGGTGTTTCGGATAGCTTCCCAGCTGATCTTGGCACTGAAACATGTTTCACTTGTGCCTGTGTTGTTTCTCGCCTATCTGGCCCTGGATTGAAACGTTCTACAGTTCCTGGTAGATTTGTTAATTTAGCTGGTTGAGCAGACACTTTGGTGATAGATGGCTGTTCCTTTGATGGTTGAATGAGATGCTGGACAGAGGGCTTAGCGACTGCTTCTTGAGCTCTCAGCTGAGTTGTTGGGTGCACTTGAGGATTTGCTTGAGAAGCCGACCCAACCTGACGAACTGGCACGATTGTAGCAGGGGTCACAAGTTGAGCCACTGCTTTTGTAGCTGGTACTTGTACT
Organism: Lumbricus rubellus; assembly: GCA_945859605.1. Classification (NCBI taxonomy): domain Eukaryota; kingdom Metazoa; phylum Annelida; class Clitellata; order Crassiclitellata; family Lumbricidae; genus Lumbricus; species Lumbricus rubellus. The sequence continues at coordinate 29,290,323 of OX243812.1, read as the reverse complement.
TCCTGCCTAGTGTGCACTGCAGAAACAGCGGTCTTCGTTGTCTGAGGCTGTGCTCTGACGACGACACGGGACTGTGCCTGTGCTGATGGTTGTTGTGCTGATGGTTGTTGTTGTACTCCTCTACCATTCCTTTCTCCTCCTCCGAACAGTAACGCTGGTTGGAGTTTACTAGGTTGCGATTCGACCGCCTGCTGAGCGTAAATGGCAGATGGAGAAGTTTCCGTGTGCACAGCTGCTGCATCTGCAATCGGTGTTTCCGGTGCACTATGAGTATAATTTTGGGAGCGATGATGTTGGCGGTCGTCGGCCGCATCTTCCCAAGCTGGAGTCGATTGCGTCTGGTGATAATCTGGACGTGCCAATCTCAGCCCTCGAATCTCGGCCTTGAACGTGCGACCTGGCTCCGGTTGCGCCTGTTGCGGTTGCACCTGTTGCACCTGTTGCTGTTGCACTTGTTGCTTTGGCGCCTGATGCAGTTGCGGTTGTTCCGGCTCTTTCCACGCCACGTCGGAAGAATCCTCTTCTGCCTGGATCTGGACCTTTGCGGCTCGCAATTCCCACGAATGGGCGGCTCTTGTCGAACGCAATGAACCGTACCATGCTGGCACACCCGACCCATCCGCCGCCGCAGCAGCAGTGCCTTCTGGTTTCCAGAAATCTCTCTGTGCGGGATACTGCACTGATTGATGATCATCCAATGCTGGTTGGGATCTGTGCTGAGAGGAAGAAGGAGCTGCTGGTGATGGTTGAGGAGCTGATGACAAAGGGAGATTTCGAGGAACTGACTTTGGCCTCGGCGTCCAACCCGGTTCTGTTAATCCGGATGGCAAGGCGGATGCTGCGATTTGAAATCTCCTTGCCGACCTGTGTCGACTCTGATGGGCAGCGTTCTTCGGGTTGTAAGCATCTGAAACACATCATTTCAAACATTCTGACTGCGTTGTAATATGGGCTTTTCCTATCTGCAGAGTTTCATTTTGGTACTTAATACCAATCAGTCAATCAATCAATCAATCAGAATTTATACAGCACCCCTTCAAGGTACCTACTCAGTCTCAGGCGCTCCCGGCCGAGATCAAGCGAAAAAGTCTTCAACAGTTTGTGAAATTGAGAACAGTTTGGGATCGAGGTGTCTCATAGTTAATGGAAGCTCATTCCAGGTTTTTGAACCAACCAATTTGATGAGTGATCCATCCATTCCCAGCCAGCACATGTTGGGACAATGTTAAACAATGCTCCGGGCCAACGTTCTGCCAAGTATTTTTGTGCATATGTGCGATGATCCAGGTCTGCTACTTCATACTGCTCACTTTAATTAATGTTGCATTTTAAGTGTATGCATAGCCTTTTTCTCCTCTTTCGAAAGAACATGAATACTGAAGTCTTATGCTTGGTTGAATCATTTCAACTATAGTTCCTCTGCCCCTGCTCGAATAGAAACATCTCTGTATGCTATAAGTGTCTTACTGGTCTCCCTGACGTGGCTTTTGTGGGCGCTGAGAAATTCTCAAAGATTTACATTACATTACTAGCTAGGCGGTGCTTATACCTGCATACATGTACATTAACTCTGTAAGTTTCTATTCCCTCCGATCTCAGTACTGCCAAATTCAATCTTGGATTTGAAATTGATGTGTATTGTAGTTTCCTAACAATTTAAACCATGACTTCATTTAACTGCTTATAGTATCTGCGACACGGTGCAGACTGTAAGTATTGAAAGTATTGTCTTACTTGCTGCAGTACGGTTGTGGCTAGGATCTGAAGTCTCATAAGTAGTCGGCGGAGTCTCGTAAGTTGGTGGCGGAGGCTCATATGTTGTTGGCTGGGGCACATAGGTTGTTGGCGGAGTCTCGTTAGTTGGTGGTGGAGGCTCATAGGTTGTTGGTGGAGTCTCGTATGTAGTCGGTGGGGTTTCGTAAGTGGTAGGTGCAGCATTATGGCTGGGGGCAGGTGGAGCATGATAAGACTTTTGTTGTGATGTTTCTTTAGGCTTGTTCACCTGTTTAACACAAAAAATGCATTGCTATAATGATGTACCGGTTATTTAATTGTGCACCATGCTTTACAAAGTTTACAGCTATCTTTGGCTATACAATCTAGCCATAATCATGAGCTATGGTGCATGCTTACAAACTTGGAAAGTATATTGTTGTCCAACACAATGACGTCTAAAATATAATGTTGGGTCTATGTTGGAAACATATTTCATGGGACCAGTATAGGTCTATGAAAATTGTAAAAAAAATAGCTGGGGGATCAGACATTAATGTGGAGTTGGGTGTGCAATGTTTACTGTGAGGTGCTAACACTGCTAAAAAAGACTAACTATATATATATATATATATATAATGTATATATATATATATAGTGTGTGTGTGTGTGTGTGTGTGTGTGTGTGTGTGTGTGTGTTGAACCCCTCTACCGTCTCAATTTTCACCCTATCAGTTGCATATCAGCTGCTCATCAGCAGGTGAATGAGTCGTTATGGAGTATAACCTTTCAAGCCTTGTGATGACTTCCCATCACCAAGCATCCTCATCATAATAATAATCATTAGCCTCTATTATTATTATTATTATTTTATTATTATTATTGCTGTTGTTGTTGTTGTTGTTGTTGTTGTTCTGTCAACAAGTGATGACTTCATAATATCGTAGGATACAAATCCGGACAATGCAGCCTGTAGTTGGCCTAGTTGCCGTTTGTAAATTGAGAGCCTGAATACATAAATTATATAGGCTAAGGTGCCTATAGCTATTATAGTCTACCTGTTGTTGATGTCTGGTGTCTTGAATCGGCCGAAAATGATCTTTGCTTGCGTAACCGAATTCAGATTCTAAGGCACTACAACATAACAAAACTACAATAGCACTACAACATAACAAAACGACAATAGCACTACAAGATAACAAAACGACAATAGCACTACAACATAACAAAACGACAATAGCACTACAACATAACAAAACGACAATAGCACTACAACATAACAAAACGACAATAGCACTACAAGATAACAAAACGACAATAGCACTACAACATAACAAAACGACAATGGCGCTACAACATAACAAAACGACAATAGCACTACAACATAACAAAACTACAATAGCACTACAACATAACAAAACGACAATAGCACTACAACATAACAAAACGACAATAGCACTAGGCCTACAACATAACAAAACGACAATAGTATTACAATATAACAAAACGACAATAGCACTACAACATAACAAAACGACAATAGCACTACAACATAACAAAACGACAATAGCACTACAACATCACAAAACGACAATAGCACTACAACATAACAAAACGACAATAGCACTACAACATAACAAAACGACAATAGCACTACAACATAACAAAACGACAATAGCACTACAACATAACAAAACGACAATAGCACTACAACATAACAAAACGACAATAGCACTACAACATAACAAAACGACAATAGCACTACAACATCACAAAACGACAATAGCACTACAACATAACAAAACGACAATAGCACTACAACATAACAAAACGACAATAGCACTACAACATAACAAAACGACAATAGCACTACAACATAACAAAACGACAATAGCACTACAACATAGCAAAACGACAATAGCACTACAACATAACAAAACGACAATAGCACTACAACATAGCAAAACGACAATAGCACTACAACATAACAAAACGACAATAGCACTACAACATAACAAAACGACAATAGCACTAGGCCTACAACATAACAAAACGACAATAGCACTACAACATAACAAAACGACAATAGCACTACAACATAACAAAACGACAATAGCACTACAACATCACAAAACGACAATAGCACTACAACATAACAAAACGACAATAGCACTACAACATAACAAAACGACAATAGCACTACAACATAACAAAACGACAATAGCACTACAACATAACAAAACGACAATAGCACTACAACATAGCAAAACGACAATAGCACTACAACATAACAAAACGACAATAGCACTACAACATAGCAAAACGACAATAGCACTACAACATAGCAAAACGACAATAGCACTACAACATAACAAAACGACAATAGCACTACAACATAGCAAAACGACAATAGCACTACAACATAACAAAACGACAATAGCACTACAACATAACAAAACGACAATTATACGCTTTGAAACTTTCTGATCGGTGATCCACACAACACAATTAAGTCTGACGTATAGGCTACACTGTGTCACTACAGGCTAAGCCAGTGTGAGAATTGTGTAAAAATAACGGGCTTGGACTATGCTCCACGTGGAATTGGAGTGTGAAAACAGACTTTACTACGGGGCTCTAAGAAAGACTGGGGTTGAACCCCCAACCCTTCCCCCGGCAATTCTCACCCTGAAGGCCTGAACTAAGCCATAGACATAATTTCGGAGGCCAAAGGATTGCATCATTGCATTTGCATGGTGGAAGGAAGATGGCCTTACCCAGATCAGCAACATGCATGCCTGCATAAAAGTTCCTCCATGCAATAGCCTATTGTTAAATTTGCCACGTGTGTAGGCCTATAGATATATACAAGCACTTTATTTTATGATGATGATTCTGTACAGATCTAGGTCCAAAGCAGGTTTGCTAAAGGCAGTTGGTAGGCCCTTTAGGCTATGTAGCCTACGTATTAGGGCCTACCCAACTAGAAAAACCCTCTGGGAGACGGTGTAGAATTTTTCCTTGTGCTGGATCAGTTCTCCCCTCCCTCGTCTTGAGTAGCCTACATTGTTAGGTCGAATAGGTTTATAACGGATGCTCAAATGCTCTCGTATTATCGTATATATACACTGTGTCCGGAAAAAAAGGGACCCATTTTGTAAATATGAAAATAAATAGTAAATATTCATCGATTTTCACAATTCAAAGACCGTTTTTATCCTAACATATTTCTCTAACAATTGTGAAAATATAAAAGTTCCAGTCCAAATAATGACGTCATGATGACGTCATTTGCACAAAAAGTCAAATTTAAGAGATAAATGCGCAAAATCATCAAAAATTTCAATATTTTCATGATGTAATTTATCGATAATAAATGTAAGTTTAATTTTAGTTTTATATCTGAATTAATTTGTGGTCAAAGTGTACACCTTTGGCCTCAACGTAAGCTTCAAAACGGTCGCGCTAATACCAACAGCAGCATCGATAACCAGCGTATCAAAATCCTCTCCAGCAGGCATTAACAATTCGCTCATGGAGTTCTTCAATGTTTCTTATCCTTGTGTTGTACACCTTCTCCTCCATCAGTCTCCAACTCTTATTGTCAGCGGGATTTAAGCAGGCATGCAGCCGTTTAGCGGCCAAATATTAAGAGGAATGAAATCTGAGTCTCCTTAGTCAACAGTTCAACAGATTGACGAACTCAGTGAGCTGAAGCGCTATTTTGTTAAATGTGTAGGCTGTTGTTCCGAATATTCCCGGATATCAGGCACCACTTTTTTACAGAGCAGACAATCCCTCTAATAGGCTGCATTTATATTCACTCCTGGTTCTATTAAATGGATTTCCGTTTTACCAAAAGCCAATATACCAACCGAAATCATGCATGAATGGCCGGCTAAATGAACTTTAGTATAAATGACGTAATTATGACGTCATCATTGTGACTAGAACTTTTATATTTTCACCAATGTTAGACAAATATGTCAGGATTAAAATGGTGTTTGAATTGCAAAAATCGGTGAATATTTACTATTTATTTTCATATTTACAAAATGGGTCCCTTTTTTTCCGGACACAGTGTATATAGATATAGGCCTAGCCCAGTGGTTCTTAACCAGTGTTCGACCGAACCCCTGGGGTTCGGTGAGCCAGTGCCAGGGGTTCGGCAGAGGTCCTCTGAAATAGCCTATATACATATTCAGTGAAAAATCATTTGCTATTTTATTTTTATTTTTCGACTTTTATTTAATAAATTTTGTTTGAAATAGATTGCCTACCAGGCCCTACCTCATGAAAATCTGTTCATCTTGTTAACCTTAGTTATGTCTTACTGCACCCCCCGATAATTAACACCGGCTGCCAATGCCATCTTTCTGAAACGTAAAGTATTACTGATAGATATGTAATTTTCTTTGTTTTTCTGCAGAAATAGCATTGTACGACGTACGCTAAAGGCAACTATTGCCCTACCACATAGTATGTCGAGCAAAAAAGAAAAATTGTTGTTCAAACTTGAGGGGTTCGGCGAGTGGTCATGGATTTCTCTTGGGGTTCGGCTCCCTTGAAAAGGTTAAGAACCACTGGCCTAGCCTATACATAGGTCCATAACGTTGCTCATCTTCATATTAGGCCACACCTAGCCTAGTAGGCCCTATTCAGTGTTATATTTCTGAAGTCATTTGCAGACCGCTGAAGCCTCACGGACGCTTCAAAAGAAACATGCAGTCATCACCTTCGACTTAACTTGCAAATGTTACGTTGTCTAGACCTATAGGCCTAGTGCCTGCGCTCAGTACAGGCCTATACCTACCTGGTTTGTATGGTTAGAACGATTGAATTTCCGGCAGACTTGATCTTTTCCAACACATCTGCGTGGAAAAGAGCATCGGCTGGCTCGTCGTTGATCGCCAGTATGAGGTCATCTCTTGTCAGCTGACCAACTGCCGGACTTCCCGAAAATACCTGCACATTAATGTTACCATAATTATAATAATAATAATAATTATGTTTGTCACAATAAATAGATCTATTGTTGTTATTCAAAATCAATTCCACCTCATCAATTAGTTATTCAAATGCGGAGTGAGAATTGCCGGGGGGTTGGGGTTTCAGCCCCCCCCAGTATTTCTTAGAGCCCATTGTAAAATGTGTTTTTCACACCCCAATTCCAAGTGGATATAATGGTCCAAACCCAAGTTATTTTTTCACAATTCTTACACTGTTCAAATGTGAATCACGTAGGTTATTCTAAACTGTTAGAATCCAGGGCTTTTTTAACGTGCAGTTGTACACGAAATGTGCAGTTCTAAATTGGATTTGTGCAGTTGTAGAAGCACTTCGGTGCAGTTAAAAATAGTTTTAAAAGGGCCATTTCCATCCGACTGAGAATTATTTAGCATGGAGGAAATGAGAATGGAAAGGGAAGTACAAGAATTAAGGGGGTTGCGCTGCAGTTCTAAAATTTTCTTAAAAGAAACCCTGCAGACAGCAGTAAGATAAGAAAGACGACAGCCATTCTATTCATAGAATGGACCGAACCAGAAAGAACCCGACTGGATGTCCAACAGCGTAGGAGACGTGTTTTAGCCAGGAGAGCTGCTTAGCAGGTCCACATGCACCAAAGTAAACTTAATTGCATGAGGGAACTGACCGTGACAGTCAGAGCTGAAGGCGCCCCAAAGAGGTATAGGCCTACTCTGGACTTCTGAGAATTTAGGCCTATAGAGGCCTAATTAACTGAATAAGACTTACAATCTTACATGTAAGCGTCCCCGCAAATTCATTTACAACTGCACATTTTCTGTAGAACTGCACGTTTAATGTGAAGCTTAGGGCCTAAGCGCTGAAACCGCGACGCCTAGCTTTTAACTTATCATATTGGGAGCTCCATTAATTGCAGTGCCATGTGTCTCAGGCCAGGTTGGGGCAGAACCCAGAACCCCAACACATTGGCCTTTAGACCTACAAAAACAGGAGTGCACTTGAAACAGCTCGACGCGAATCCCAGCAGAAGTGATTGATGGTTGACCTGAAAGGGTCAGAACCCAGAATCATCGAACACTCAATCGATCAATCAATCAATCGATCAATCAATCAATCCAATTCAATTCTTATCTGCTTGACTGTGAGACCTCGACTGCCACAATGGCTCAGCGCTGATGTTATGAGCTGCAGAGACTAAAAGCCAAGATGTAGGCTACTGCAGAGGTTTGTTTATGTTATTCTCTGTCTATACTTAACAACCAAAACCACAGCTGCAACTGCAAACCTCGATCCTCCCTTAATTCTTCAGCCGGTTATTTTTCAGTTCGATCGAAGCGTTTTCCGTTTCACAAGAGTCTTTCTTTCAGAAGCAGCGTATGGACCACTAGCTGCTTCTCTGTGTCTCTCTGTCTGTCTGTCTGTCTGTCTGTCTGTCTGTCTGTCTGTCTGTCTGTCTGTCTGTCTGTCTGTCTCTGTGTCTCTCTTCCCCTCTCTCTGTCTCTTTCTCGCCTCTATGTCTCTGTCTGTGTCTCTCTTCCCTCTCTCTGTCTCTGTCTCGCCTCTCTGTCTCTGTCTGTGTCTCTCTTCCTCTGTCTCTGTCTCGCCTCCTCTGTCTCTGCATGTCTGTCTGTCTCTCTCTATCACTCTGTGTGTGTGTGGTTGTGTGTGTCTCTCCTTTCACTCCTCAATGCTTGTTTCCTATCCTCAGACCATCCATTTCTATATCATGCAGATATCAGCCATCTAAACCTGCTCCTGCTCCTCGCTCCTCCACCTCCTGCTACTCCTCCTTCTCCTCCTTCTCTTCCTCCTCCACCACCTCCACCTTTTCCTCCTCCGGATTCGATTGCTTATGAGCGCTGGTAAGCCTAAAGATAATATTATATGGTAGGCCTAGGCCTAAGCCTAAAGATAATATTATATGGTAGGCCTAAGCCTAAAGATGCATGGTAAGCCCATGCAAAGATAAATGGTGGGCCTATCTTCTCTGGTGCAAATTTCATGTCCAGCTGAGAAATACCTAGAGTTTGGCCTAAACAGAAGCAAAAACCAACATAGCCAATAATATAGTAGACTTCAGTCCAGTAATTTGCCGACATTTATCATACACGTCAAAACCGAAGCAGCTGGATGGAAATAGGCCTACACTCAACTCATTCTGCGAGCAACAAGCTGCGGTTATGAAGAAAGGTAGTTAACATGATGCAAACGTATAATTTAAACATGCATGTAGGGCATTTTAGACCTAATGTGACTTAGCGTAACCATGGGCGTCCGCAGCGGGGCGCAAGGAGGCGCAAGTGCGCCCCTTGAATTTTTTGCATAGTTGCACATAAATTTAGATTATTTGGTTGTGATTGTTACAACGCGATTTTCAATGTGATTATCGATTAGTTCTACAAGTTGAACCTATATAATCTTTATTTGGGTGCATAACGTATAGGTAGGCTATAGGAATCTCTCGTGGTAATATGGAAATTCAAACTGTCACCCATTAAATTTAGACCATGTGACAATTATTTAAAAGTTTGCGCCCCCGTAGAAAAATTCCTGCGGACGCCCATGAGCGTAACATGGCATAACACCACGTCACATGACATATAGACTAATAGCTAACACATTATTATCACCACTAGTTTCTGATGACAATCAAGGGCATTAACATTGAGTGGAGCCTATGAATAGGCTAGGCGTAGGCTATATACATGATCTCCATAATCCGGTCATTCATTTTGTCATGTTTACTGCTCTCTTAGTAATAAGTCGTGTCTTAATTGTATTGTCTTGTGGCTATTGTCTATCCAGCGCTGTCTTTGTCTCATTTTTTATGTAGCCTATCTCTTCCACCAATCCTACACGCAGGGTGAGAATTGCCGGGAGGGTTGGGGGGGGTTCAACCCCCCCAGTCTTTCTTAGAGCCCCATGTTAAAGTATGTTTTTCATACCCCAATTTCAAGCTTAACATAGGCCAACCCCCCCAGTTATTTTTCCACAATTCTCATACTGCCTACACGCATAGGGTACCGCGCATAGGGGCCTACACGCAGTGCACGTGTGTGGAAATCGATTGGCTGCAATTTTTCTGTATGTCAAATCCTCTGGATCTTAATTCACTGAACGATTTTGTGGAACGAAGTTGCCTAGATAATAGGCCTACATAATTTATGTATAATATTTTAGGCCGTTGGCATAATATAATCTGGTGCACGTAGTCTTGAAATTCCTGCCATTTTCAGTAGCTTTTCTACTGTGAGAATCATTGTCTCACTTTGATTTCGCATTTCAAATTTTCAGATCCGCTATATAGAACATTATAGCTGTAGGCCTAGGCTGTTGTTGTCTTGCACAGGTAGGCTATAGAATTCCTGTCTTGCTATTAGTTTTTGTTTTTGCACCTCCATATCCTGTTCGTTTTCCAAATGCTTGTGAAGTTGTGAGACATGCATGATGCAGACCTGAGTGCATATAGGCTATGCAGTTAATATTATGATTCGTTTTCTCTTTTGCTGCTGCTATCTGCAGTTTTTAACCAACCAAGATATTGGCCCTAGGCCTATAGACGAATCGCATGCTTACTTTTTCAATGGCTTTTCTTTGGAAGATGCTGCTGCATAGCCTAGATCTGCAGTTATTACTGCAGTGCATGGGCGGAGTTTATCAGGGACTAGGGGGGCTAAGCCCCCTCCCCCAAGAAGGCCCAGATTCAACTTTTTACCATGAAAATGGTATCCTTTTTCGGGGTTAGTCCCCCTAAGAAAGCCCAGACTCGGGGTTAGCCCCTCCAAGAACGGAAACCAAACTCCGCCCATGCTGCAGTCTCTGCTTTTTCCGACAGAAGATAAACTACGCGAAACTACGGTACTCAGTGAACATTTCCACCTCAGCTTCAACAGTGAGATAAGCAAACAAGCAATAGGCTTACTGAAAGATGATGCATGCAGCATATACAGTATATCTATGAAAGAAGCACTTCTAAGTTCGAACAACTAGCCTACTAAACGTCGACATTGTGACTCGACACACAAAAGTCATGTCATGATGACCTCACAGTTTTAGCAGATTTATCCGTAAACCAGGATGAGAATTGTCGGTAGGTTGCATGACGGATTCAACCCCTTAGTCTTTCTTGTGGCCCCCATAGTAGCCTATACGCCTAAAGTTTTCAATTGCATACTCCAACTCCGCATGCATAAGATCAACGTCTGACCCCTAGTTATTTTTCTATAATTCTCACACTGACGTAAAAATTTCTACAGGAAGATGTCAGAGATGCTAGCAGCAAAATAGATAAGTGTAAAGAGCCAGGCAGGGACGGTATCACTAGCCTATATGGAACAACATAGCATAGCCTTGCATAATGTGATCACGTGACAGTATAAATACCGAAGGTCTATTGGGCGGAAACTTGGAAACATAGTAGGCTTTAGTAGGCTTATATGCTCTTCAGGTTTATTATAGAATTATATGCTTCAGCCAAACTGCTCCTATACTAATGTACCAATGCTAAGGTGTAGAAAAAGAAGTGCCTTAGCGCTCCTTTCCTTACCAGGCTAGCTGTGCTGGGCTAACAAGTGGCAGGGACAATTAGTGCATGGACGCCGTCCATGACCGTCTATAGTCACACTTTAAGCAGTGTGAGAATTGTGGAGAAATAACTGGGAGGTTTGGACTATGATCAATCAATCAATCAATCAATCAAATATTTTTATTTTGCAACCAGTATACATGAAAGGTTCACACATCGTTCACATTGGCTACAAAAAAGGGAGGCCCTAAAGGGATTTTTAAAAATCCCGCTGACTAGGGACACCAACTATTAATGACTTGACGATGCAAGGTGGCCATGACGAAGTCTTTGCAAAATCAACACAGTGACTGACAAAAAAGATAAAGCAACTTATACTAGAGAACGGAAGAAAAAACAAAACACAAAAACAGGAAACTGAAAACCTCAACACTGCTGAGTCACAAACAATAATGAAAAAGAACAAAAAATCTTAACTATAGGCTACTGAACTGTAGGCCTACTGTACAGAGACCAACTGCAATGCACATACTGAGCGAACACTACTTTAATTTTATTTGGTAACTTCTATTAGAAAGGCGCTAAATTTCTTCTTAAATGTCCAAATACTGGGGCTCAATTTTATTTCCCTTGGAATTTTTTCCCAAGTGGTAACCCCAGTAGACTTAATAGAAAACTGGCGCGTGTTAGTGCGAGCATAGGTTCGGTGGTACAAAGAAGAGTATCTTGTAAAATGAGAATGAACCTGAGATGAAAGCTGAAAATAATTTTTGTATATAGGTGGCAGAAGGCTTCGATCAAACCGGTACATAAATTCCCCTATTTGCAAAGTCCAAATCTGGTCGAGTTTTAAAATTCTAAGGTTGAGAAATATGGGGGCAGTGTGAGAGCCGTATGGAGCTCCCACAATAAGACGAACAGCTCTTTTTTGCAAAATAATAACTCTATATAATCTTGTGACATAAGTACAAGCCCACACTATGTTACAATAAGAGAGATATGGATGTACTAAGGAATAGTATAGTTTAATCCTAATACTAGATGGTAAAATGTAAGCAGTTCGAGCCATTACTCCAATATTTTTTGCTATTTTTGAGGCGACATGAGCAATATGTTCATTCCATGTTAAATGGCTATCAACATAAACTCCCAGAAATTTAGTAGATTCTACAGAAGCGAGAGAGATGCCGTTAATTTTTAATTGAAATTCACCAAGTGGAATTTTTTCCTATGCGATTTAAACAGGATGTAGTTAGTTTTTTCCAAGTTTAAAGACAATCTATTAGCTTTAAACCAGTCGGCAATAAGTTCCAGCTCCACATTTATGATCTGAAATAGCGTATGTAAGCAAGAATGTGAATAAAACACGTTCGTGTCATCTGCGAAAAGGATGAAGAACAAGCGGTTAGAGACGTTCGGGAGATCGTTGATATAGAGGAGAAACAATAGGGGTCCTAGATTTGATCCCTGTGGGACACCATATAGGATCCTTTTTAAAGTGGAACGTTTGCCGTTATTTTCAACACATTGGCGTCTCCCATCCAAATAACTGGCAAACCAACTGAGTTGCAGACCACGTATGCCATATGTTTCTAATTTATTTAATAGAATTTTATGATTAACAGTATCAAAAGCTTTCGCCAAGTCACTTGGAATTGGGGTGCGAAAAACAGAATTTACCATGGGGCTCTATAGAGGCCTACAGGTCGACTCTTTAGGACCTTACGTTTTGCTGTCAGCAGCATGCGTAGTTCTCCACAACTGTCACTACTGTCACTACTGTCACTCACTACTGTCACTAGGCCTACAGTTATCGCGTTGATGCAGGGACGCGCAGACGAATTCCTTTGAAACAAGATGGACTCTATTTTCATTTTTTTTACAACAAAAAAGTACATCCATTTACTTACCCTCTTAACGGACAGAGGGGTATTGAAATCCTTGCCCCCTTGCAGGCGAAATCCCCAAGGGGTGTCGAGGCTATCCCTGTAGATCGTCACCCTCCGTCTAACATCGGTCGTCGGCTGTTGATGGTGTCGATGGGCTCCCCACGATGGGGACACATGACCCGGCGATGGGGCGTCGTAACCCAGACCCGGACTGACGACGGTGGTCCCCAGGAGGGCGAACATAGTACTCCTAACAGGGAGAGGCTGGATCGTAGAGCCACCTGTAGGCTACAACTGCGGATGATGATGAAGCAGACGATGAGTTGCGGTCGGCATTCAGTGGCCTGATCCACTAGCCACGTAAGACTACAGTGGCCGCAATGGACGGCACTCGATCGCTTTCCACACGCGATCCGTACGAATGATCGCGTCCAATTACCCTACAGCAGTTGCAGTAGCAGACGAAAGCGAATCCCAACCGGTGGCTCTCCTCCTCTATGGAAAGCCGATGGTCGAATAAATAAATAAATAAGTCAGCTGATAGATCGTTTATCCGTTCATCAACAGCACGTAGGCCTGCGCTCTGTGTCGGGACTCGGGAGAGAGAGAGTATAGGCTGTCGTTGTTTCGTACAAGCGGTAATAATAGGCATATGTGGCTGCGGGCCTATGTTATTGTGAGGAGGTGAAGTGAAAATAGTAATTAGGAAGTTATGGACCACTATAGCTGAGATGGAGCTAGCCTATAACAACCAAGGTAAATTGCTGTCTTTAGGCCTATCTCTGCTGTCTTTAGGCCTATCTCTGTTCATTTCATCATCCTGTCCTAACTTCACACGCACAAGTATGCTCCCCTCACCTTCTCTTCCTCCTCCACCTGTCCTTTCATCTTCACCCCATCGATCCATATACCACCCACAGACATCATCTTTAATCTAACATTCGTTCTTCTTCTTAATTTTTATTTTTCCTCTCTTCCTCCTCCTCCTCCTTCTCCTCCTCCTCCTCTTCCTTCTCCTTCTCTTGTTCTTCTTCCTCCTCCTTCTCCCCTTCCCCTTCCCTTTTCCTTCCCTTTCCCCATCTCCATCCCCGTCCCCATCCTCTTGTCCTTCCTCTTCCATTCCCCTGCTCCGTCTCCTTCCACTTTCTCTTCCTCAGAAAATTTCCTCTCCCTCTTCCCTAGTCCTCTCCTCTTCCTTTTTTCTTTCTTCTTCGTTAAATTCTGATCCATCACTTCTTGACCCGTCTCATTTTCTTTCCATCGTCTCTCTTTCACTGTAGTAGGCCTACTACTAGTGCTAGTGTGTATCCCGTGCATTGCAATTGATCAGTATTCTCGTTGCTCTCCCCCGTCAGTAGGCCAAGGCCATTACGGTACTACCGTTGGCTATTGCCAGACTAAGTTAATTAATGTTCTACCTAGCGAACCGAATTCCAAAAGGAATCTGGGTTGCATGCCATCAACAATAATTATTCTAAAGCTTCAACGTAACGTTGATGTCTGATTTTCAACCAGAATTTCTAAGCTGCATGCGTATTTATTATTAATTAACGACGTTGAACGGTTGAAGTGTAACTGTAAGCTTATAGTATAATAATGGACTAATTAACCTACAGAAGCTCATTTTCTCCTCTCGTGGTTCTTGCACAGGAGCGCTCCTGAATGGCCATGGCTGTGAGTAGCGCTATAGAAATTACTAATACATTACATTAACTTCGACGATTTAATTTGCTGGTGGATTTAGTAGGCCTACGATTTTTTCCAGGTAGGCCCCTGTATAGGCTCTACTTTGACTATCTGGCCGAGTCTTTTAAACGCCCGCTTTCAATATCGCAGATGACGTTTCAAGTCTAAATTAACAATATTGTTATGACTTTCTAACTTTCGATAACCTCATCGTTAGGCCCTATAGGCCTTAGTCTATTTGATAAGGTCATAGGACAACAACACAGCTCGTCCTATCCACGCTGGTGCTCCAACCTATGGCACGTCGTCCAACTCAAAATGGGTAAAAACCCATTTTAACGTCCCAAATTATTTTCTTGTGAAATTAAATCTTCGCATCAGAATGACATCCACAACAATATTTTCCGCCGAAATAGAAGCGGGATTTCTCACGTGAGGGTCGGTTAGGGCTCAGGTTAGGCGCCGTGAGGGTCGGTTAGGGTTAGTGTTAGAATTAGTGCAGTCATTATGCTGAAATTGAAGCTGGAATGATAAACAATAAGTAGCCTATCAATGAAATAGATGAAAAATATTCACTTACGAAATATATAGAAGTGGGATTTATGGAACAAATTGTTGCATAAACAGAAGCTGGATTGAACGAAAAGGAGTCTTGGTAAACTAGAAGTTGGATTTATTCAACATAGGAACGCTGCAACGTTACTTCTTGGGGGTCGTAAAACCCACACCGGTTTTTTATCATCCAGCTTCCATTTCACCTACAGAGAACCTTCATCCAGGCTCCAGCTTATATTTCAAGCGCATGAAAGCGGAAATGCGTACGCTAAGAAATAATAACCGCTGAAAATGAAACCGCTAGAAAAACTCTAAAAAATAATTTGGGACGTTAAAATGGGTTTTTACCTCAAAATGTTACCTGGATCAGACTGGATGGTCTGTAGGTAGGCCTATATCTGCCCTTGTGTCCAAGCGTCACACCAGTTAGATGGGTGGATCCAGATTTGCAACCAGGGCTTATGACAACAGAGGCCGTTCCACTCGAAAAAATTTGTTTGACATTAATACAGCGCTTCATTCACACCAGTTAGTAGAATGTTCTCTAGGCCTATAGCCTAATTAATAATTATAGCCTAAAAGCGGCTAGAAGACGACTGGTTTTAAGCAGCCAGAAACATAACCTAATCAAACGTACGCGTACTCTTCAAACTTCTAAGGCACTATTATAGGGCCTAGGCTACTCGAAAGCCATGTGCAGGACACCAGCCTATTCGCGAGCGCTGCATCGAGTCTGAGAGCTTGTCCAAAGGCCCAGTAGGCCTACGAGAATTGTCAAAAAATAACTGGGGGGTCAGTTATTGATTTATGTAGACTTGGGGTGGACAATAAAGACTTTACTATGGCGTCCTAAGAAAGACTCAGGTTGAACTCCCACAACCCCCCGCAAATCTCACCCTGGATAGGCCTAGTCCGAGTCCGGTCTCCAAAGGGTCAGCGGGACCCCCACAAAACAAATCACAGCAGTCAACGGAGACAGAAACTATTGACGAAAAACTGAAACAAGTGAAACGTCGGTTCCATGAATTACAGATTAATTAGATCACAGGCATACAATTAACGGCTTTCCATAACAGCATCAGAACAGTATAGTCCAATGCTATTACGGACGCTTCGGCGTTCCATAAGCATCTACACAAATGCAATGAAGGTAGGCCTATCTGAAGCGAAAATGTATGGAAACCAGCGACAGATTTAGGCGACCGCGGTACGCCATAAGCGAAGCCACGGCGGCAAAGGCGTCTTACTAAGAATACCAATGGGTAGTGAAAGCTGAGGCTTAGCGCAGGTAGACCTGGCTTCAACCTGTAGGCCACAAGACCATTGCAGATCGACCGCCAACACTCGTGATACCTCCTGTGGAAAACAGATCTTTCACGGCCTTTCCTCGAAGCCTCTGTTGGTCTGTCTATCCGTCTGTATAGCTATCCGTCTGTATAGCTATCTGTCTGTCTGTCTAGTCTCTATTGGCAAAAAGCATAAACAATGGCCGAATATTATTGGGCAAAACTACCTACGCCAACGCCATCTGTGCCTTCTTGATCTCTGCGATCAGTATAGCCTATAAAGACCCTAGATCCACCAAGCTCCAACGCAGGAGGGTTCGACGCGTTGTCGACGAAGAAAGCGCGGGACAACTGCGGTGAGTGGGTGTGGTGCCTAGGCTACTCGATCAAAAGAAGGAAGAGGACAAAACGTGAGCAGTGCAAAGAGGGGAAGACAAGGAGGAGGAAAGTGGGAAGGAGGAGAGTACACGATGGAAAGACGGAGATTAGGAGGAATACGACGAGGGAGGGATCGATGGATGGATGAGCTGAAATATGAGACTAAAGCTGGAGTCTGTTGGTCGAGTTATAGGCCAGCAAAAATGGTAGAAGATGAAAAAACGTGAGGAGGAATTGGAGGATTAAAATGATCTACGAGGAAATGAGCATGAACTGTCACGTGTGTCTTAGTAGAAGAATGATGGAGAAGACAGGGAAGTGAGTAATCAGAGTGAAGATGAAAAGAGAGCAATTATAGGGAATCAAGTAAAAGTTGAATCATAGCAGAAACCGGCGGCCACTGTGATCGATCAAGTAGCTGTCTATAGTGACTCTGCACCACGAAATGAGACAAACAAAAAATGGATGGGCAATGTCAGAGAAGATTTGAAAAGCAAAAACACGAACTTGACCATGGTGGGCGAAACTGTCAGGGACAAAACACTGTGGATAAACTTCATAATGGTCTCATCGTTAGGAAACTGACGGAAGAGAAGATCATAACGAAAGGCTTACCTCAGCCCCACACAAAGGGGCCGAGGTAAAGCATGATGAAACCAGTTATGGTAAGAAAGTATTGCCATCAGGTTAATTAGAACCACATGCAAGTGAAAAGAGAGAGAGAAAGAGAAACAGATACAGACTTACAAAGAAAAATATGAGAAAAAAATCTGAAAACAAAGAACTGGAAGATATTCAGACCAACACAACAAAAACACCTACTTAAACATTCAAACATGGGAAATTCTCGTTTGTACAACCAACATACTAGCTAGCTCTGTATTTATACGAAACAGAACATAGTTGAAAGCTGTCAGTTGCCTACAGAATTTTAAAAGTTTCTACCAACATGTTTTCTTTAATGCCGAAAGTTTGAAATCAAACATGCTAAAAAAACATGGTTTAAATAGGACTTTAATAATAAATATCACTAAACAACCTTTGTCTTGGATTCTCCATTCCTCAAAAGACAGACCTTTTGACTGCAGTATGTTTATGGTTTGCTATATTTAAATCAAATAGGCCAAAGTAACAAAAACAACATCCAATAATCATCTGGAAGTCTTAAAATTGCACATGATTATTTTGTTCATTTTAAAAAGATCAAGGTAACAAACCATCCCTCACACAAAACAGTGGCAAGACTCATGCCACATGAGCCTACCAACTAGACGTGTTTGAAACCAAGCATAATGCATAACTACCACTAGCCTACCGTGCACCCCTATTATCATTAATTATGTTATGATGTAAAACACCATCATAAAGCAAACATTACAGCAGCTATTTTACACAGATAAATGTCTGCATTACATATTTGCAGCAGCATTCTTTTAAGAAAGCTATCAATAAAAAACATTAGAGTACATTCTCATGCAATATATTTTACTGCAAGAATTTACATGTGCATACTACGCTCAACCTATTGAATATCATATTATAACATGATAGAATGCATTGTGCTGAGATATAGTATAAAAAAAACTCAAAGTATAATCCAATGTATGAATCCATAAATTTTTTTATGTAAGGTCCCACTTTGGAATGCCTTGCATAATTGCAGTGAATCAACTGAATTTTATTTCGGTTATTGAATGTATCGTTCACACGGGTTTCAACGTCAAGTGAACGCAAGGTCATTGTAAGGGCACAAACGCTGGTTAAAAGTTCACATTGAAACATAAAAACTCAGTATTTTACAGCAGAAAATTTGCCCGTTTCACGTAAGGAACTCTAGAAACTAAAAAATTTCAGTTTACCCGTAAACTGGCAACAGTTTGCGTAAAAAAATGCATCGTTGCCTAACACAGACCACACAACTTCTGAACTAATCAAAACCTCTGTCATGGTATGCTGAGAAATTTTATCTGCTAATACTGAAAAATCATTTAAAAGCATATAAATGACTTGGTTAGAATATAATTTTATGACACAATTTTTACACAATCACAGTATAAAGTTTCTAGAAAAGATATGAACTGCCTTTGAACAGGTCCACCACTATGGATGAAATTGACAACTACAGTTTGAGACCAGTGCATCATAGTATGTGGCAAGTTTTTCGAGCTATCAAGTGAAATTTGTAGAGAAAATAAATCAATTATGGTAGTACAACAAAAGAGAGTCAATCAAAGGTGACAGCAGATGAAGTAAAGTTCAATCAAGTAAGGTAGCAAGAAAGTCGATCAAAATGTGGTAGCAAGAAGGGTAGATGGCAAACTAAACACAGTAGCACAGTGTGGTGATATAGAGAGCGGGGACCCAATCAATCAATCATGAAAGCATATGCAACAAAAATGAGGCAAGCAAAAAAAACTAGGTAAGGTAGAAGTGCATTTAAGACACACTTAGAACTAACAGTTTTTATTCAGTTGTCAAATACAGTAGAATAAAGAGGCTTTCAAGCCTGGTAAGAAAACATAGAAAAGCATGCTTCAGCAATTGATCTGCAGGTTTAGAATAGCCGAACAACACAGATGAAAATGCTCCAATGGCTACGCTTGAAAGGTTAGAAGTTATTTTTGAAAGGTTAACAGTTCCAAACTGGCTTATCAGTGAGACAATCTTTTCATTCCACTTCATCGAATTTGAATGCAGAAACAAAATACTCAATAACACTATCACCAGCAAAGTGTTTGAAAATATAAGGCATAAGCCAAACAAATTGCACACAATAATATATGATTTACGCCAAGCCATAAGCACAATCAACATACAAAATTAGTCACAAGATTGTCAAGAAAGCCAGAAAATCTAAGATAGTGTTGGCAAAGAATCGTTTAAAATGCAACCCAGAATCTCTTACGGTCATCAAAACACAAATGAAAGGATGTTCAGAAACAAACAAACAAAGAGAAACGTACATTTCTTGAGAAACAAGTCGCTTCATTGTTACACGGCTAATTAGTAAACTTCACAAGGAAATGGTTATATGTACAATATAGGGTTGACTGCTAACAGCCAATGATTCCTAGCCTGATTATATATACAACGGTTAAAATAAACATCAGCATAAATACAGAAAAGTCTTCATCGTCTGAAGTATTAAATGTAATTGACTTATACTGGATAAGATTATAGTTCTCATTCAGGTCGGCTCCATAACAACCATAATACACTCATCTCATCCAACCAAGTCACACTTCACAAGGTGGTTAATTAACCCTTTAATGCCGGAGGGTATAGGATTTCCCATACCATTTACTACCATCTTGACATTAAAGGGTTAATTATTAACATCAACAGCTTTCAAGATTCATCAGATCCAAGCTAATACAACATGGCTCAAATTCAAAGCCATCCATCGTTCCATAGATACAACGCATGCACGGTACTGACGTTGCATCTGACAACGTGCTACATGGTTCCAGATTTTCTTACTAATACAGTATGCTAGTTGAGACGAGGCAATCCAACATGCCATGAAATTTCGTGCTCTTTTACTCAACATCTGGCAAGCGACTAATTCCTCAATGTGAAAGCAATATTAGGTTAATATTCAAATTCGAAATCCTCATGTCTGACTTGGGCCACGAAAGCATCGCAGATGGAGACAATGGAAAGGAGCCGTTCAAACGACGGAATCCGATCGGCCGGGAATTTCACAAACCTCAGACAACAGCCTACAAGTTGTGCAGATGGCACTGTCTCATGACTCATCATTTTTCGGATGTTGAATGAAAATCAGATCCTGATCTGTGCCGTGTGCCATTCGAGCTCGATCGAAAACCTTCATTGTACAGCAACATAGCTCTAGAAAAAGAAAACAGATCAACCGAATTAATTTTGTTTTCCACCATTTTGAGGCTTTCACATATAAAACATGTTTCGATATACATCCGCATATTACCAAATACAAGAGAACAATGTCAGCTATATTTGCAGCACACATACAGCTGGGGTGCGATGGTGTAGTGGTGGCATCACAGACTTGGAGCCGTAGGGTTCTAGGATTGAATCCACCTCAAGCATTCGTGTAGGGACCTTGAGCAAGTCCTTCACTTGTAATTGCTCGGGTGCTTCGGCATGAAACTTCAGTGCAGTGTTCACGCTGTAGTCGGGAGCGTCTCTGAGTAGAGAGCTTGAAGGGGCGCTATAGAAAAAGAGAAATAAATTTTTAAAAATAAAAAAGCTGAAGGCAAGTGCCCAGTCCTCTCCCTCGCCATTTTATCTTCAATCCAACAAGTGTACAGTTTGTGCACTAATTATTACAATTGAGTTGAGTACGTTAGGAGCACAGGTGCAGCAGAAATCTTTAACTAAACTTCTGTCCCAGCTGGGATTTGAACCTGCAACCTCAAAGAGACAGACCAACATACTAACCACTAAAACTATCAGAACTGACCTGACATCAATAATTGCTTATAAATTTCTTTCTGCACAGCCAGTAAATAAGCTCAGAAAATTTAGAACAAAAAGTAAAATGTCAGAGAATTCTCTAATATGCAATTGTTCCCACTCACCGTTATTACTACGTGCTGGGTTCTGGTAATAGAAAACCTTTTGTTTGCTGTTAAAGCCACAGACAACAATGTAGTGACCTAAAAATAACAATGCAATCTGTATTCAAATTTTCAGACTACCACATGCTATACAACTGATATTAAATATAAGAGGTCTAGTCACATTCGAGATATATTTCTATCAACCTCACAGATTCAGATTTGTAGATGTTGGTAATGCTGCAGTTTGCTAAACTGCTGTAACTGATATAAATAAGTTTTCAACAATCTTCTTTTGTATTAAACATAAAGTCACCAAAAAACTTCAACTGCAGTAAATAAATCAAAAATAAAAGATCACAAATTCAGTCCATGTGAAGTTGGACAGATCTGTCACGAATATTGCACTAATTTAGAACCTCAAATACATAGGAGTGTTAATGATGGACCAATGATCTCCAACACAATTTGATATTGTACTGTACACAGCGTTTAAAGTGTGTAGGAACGGCGTTCCGATTGCTCTCGAAGTTCCTTGCATGTGTTCCCACTGCTCATCATGCATGAAACCATAGAAACACAAGAGTTAAAATAAATCTCTTCTTTGGCGTTCCCACTGCTCACCCATTCGGTGCACCACTACTGACTCAAACCACTTTAACCACTGACTGAACGTACAGACAAGGCGCAACAGACCAGTCTTGAACTGATATCAGATAGACAAAAAAAATGTTAAGTAGATTGGAAACTGGAAAGCCTAGAAACCTGAAGACTGTACCTTGATAGCCTCCAAGTCCACCCAGACACTGTCCTAAACAGGCGCACTGAAATGCAAAGCAACAGATGCTGGTCAGTTACTCGTTTTAAACAGCAAATCTTCTAGATATCCTGCATTGCGGAGTTCCGAATGAAAGAACACCAACAATTCCACATCCCACAATTCTCCCATGGTACCACATCAACTTGCAATTGTTGAGTCACCTTGCATGGAAGAAACTTAGGTGAACAGCTCTCTGAGACAAGATGCAGACATGTTTATTCAGACAATAGTGCACTAATCTCGGCATCAATTAATGGGCAGCTCTTCCAACATAGGGTACAATGCATGCTGAATCTTCAATTGATCACAAACACTTGAGACTGAAAAACTCAGAACATATTGAGCCCATCTAAATGACACAATTGCTTGTAAGTATATTACACTAACAACACTCGTTTAAATCACAGTAAATACCACATTTATAACAGGACTGTTAATTACATTCTTATGTTCCGTTAATTACGAGAGTCCAAGTTTAAACCAGTAAGCCACAGAATGTAAATCAGAATTCACAACAAAGCATTTCATAAGGATGGTTCACTGCAGTGTAAAGTGACAGCCTCCTCAAAAACTTTTTTATATTGCTTTCAAATAAATTGCTTTGGACTTGACATGTTGACCCAACGACAGCAAAGCCTTACAGAAACGAGGCTGTTGCACCAAAGGCATTTGAGCAGGTTGGCGTCGACGAGAGCGACCAGCGGACATAACGTCAACAGATGCTCCACGATCTCTTCAATCTCGACAGATCTGGAAAACAATATTCTCAGAACTCTTAGTGGCACACAGAATTCTACCATAAGGTATGAATTCTATTTAAAATAGAATTTTTCATACAACTTCAATCAAGATTTCTAGCAATGCATAAACACCCATACTAGCCTGATATGATCAAAATTAATTAATCTATATGTAGTTGCAGGTGATAAATCGAGGGTTTGTCCTTTGTACAAAAAAAGAATGAATGTTTTCATGACACATACAAGGTAGTGAAAATTAGGCTACTATTGCATAGATCTTATTAATTGTGCTTGAAGCTGAAATATGTGAGACTGCTTTAAATACAGAATATTCTTCAATTCAGCAGTTGTCTGTGAATTTGCAATAATTTGAGAATTAGTAACGTGATTTTTATGCTGTTTGCATTATTTGATGCAGAATATAACCTTATACTGCCCAATAAAATTACCGAATACTTAAGAAGTGGATGTTGAGGGCTTTGGTGATACAAATATTCTTTACCTTTTTTATTTTGTCACTCTATATACTAATGATAGAATCAATTGAGTTATAAAATGATGTTTTCATTCAGTAAAAATTATTTCAAAGCAAATTAATTGCAATGATTGAATTAAGAAGGTCAGAAGCCAACATGTGATGCGTTTTGAATACCTGTGTCACATAATGTCTAAATATCTCTTGGTTGGGTACCTCCAATTAATTGGTATTGTTTTCACAGGTAATAGTTTCCATCAGTCGCATATAGAACCAGAATGATAGTCAATATACATAAAGATTATATAATATATTATATATACAAATAATACATACACACATAATCTTAGAAACAATGTAAAAATACATTTACCGTTTCTTAGAGGTTTTATTCTAAGCAAAGATAAACTATACCAGCGCTGAGAATCTCTTACCCTTTTCTTACAGAAAGACCAAGTACATCAGCATCATTAAAGAGATTATCCACTCTCTTCTGATCTTTGTCAAAACGTTCTCTATAAAAACTCTGCGGAAAACAGACAACAGTTCATAATTTTAAAGCAACAACAATAAAAAGAAAGCTGCCTCTTAATTTCCTTTTTCAAGATAAACTAAGGTTGACTTAACCAAATCCAAAGTAGAAAGTGGCTTCCATTGGTACCATTATCTTCTTGCTATTTGACATTACATAGATACATTGTGGCACCGGAATGTTTCCTGCGTCCTGGAATAACAGGAAGCATGAGTTTTAGAGAGCCTCCGAGTGGATATATCTTGAAGAGGTGCTACAAAATTCTCAGAATGAATAAGTTCATATGTATAAACACACATATACAGTCGTCTGCACTAGGCAAACTATGCAACCAAAAGATTAGACATGGAAACATCAATTTAAAAAAAAGCAAAATTATACATTTAACAACTTGTACAAAATCTACAATCTACAATTCTGAATAGTAAATATAACCCCCACTGAAGAGGACAAAATGCCCCACTAATGCTGCAATACATCTTGTCATAAAACTGACAGTTTCCAAGTAAAAGAGGCACAGCACAGTAGGGCATAGTATGTAACATTGAGTGCTCACCTCTTAGAACTTATATGTATTTATACAATGTACATTACACGACCTATTTTTTGCTGGAATTTATCTAACTAAGTCATTTCCCCAAAACTGCCTAGAAGCAATGTGCTTGAAAACTTACTTTTTTGGAATACTCTTTGTCTACGCCAAAAGTAACCGTTACGTAATTGTGTTTAACAGAATAGTGTGTAAGTAGGCGAGCCAAGTCTATCGTCCACACACTGAAACAGACAACAGATATGGACATTATGTTAGATAGTATGTCACAGACAGACAGACACACATTTTAAAATAAATACATAAAAAGACAGAGGTATACAGAAAAAATCTGCAAATTAAAAACATGAACAGATTTATTACATAGCAATTCAGAATAACAGTATTTTAAGTCTCTACAGAATATTTGCAATTTTCTTACAAAAAACAAGTTCAATAAAGAATTAATTAATGCTCAGACACTTACCAGGTAATATATTCCAGCCAAGAACGCAATTTAGGCCTAACATGGCAACCTTGGCAGGGAATGATAAAATCCAAATCTGAAAAGCAGCTAAACCCTAAAATGTACTCGTAAAGCTTTCATTAGAATTCCTATTCCCAGCATACAAACAGTTGTCACTGATAATGTCATTAACAGCACACATCTGATGCTGTCAATTACAATCAATCAGTCAATTTACAGCCAAGTTCACTGGTTGGCATAATGGAAATATCCATTCATCAACCAAAGGATTAGAATCAACAGCCTGCAAGTGATAGTTCGATGTGCTAACCACTAGACAATGTTGTCGATTACTAACCTTGTGTTAAATTCAAACTGTTGGCACACGTCGTCAAAATCTTCAAATGGCTTTTCGCAATAACTGTAAAAGAATATTGTCATTAAAATATAATAACATTTATTCTCTACTAGCTGAACCCGGCCACGCGTTGCTGTGGCTGAAAAAAGCCTCCCCCTCCCGCTCCCCCTCCTCCTCCTCCCCCTCTCCCTCCCCCTTCCCCTCCCCTCCCCTCCCTCTCCCCCTCCCCCTCCCCTTTCTCCCCTCCCCCTTCTCCCCCTCCCCTCCCCCTTTCCCTCCCCCTCCCTTTGCGATGGCGACGCGGATCACGCCATAAAACGCTTGAGCAAGAAGGCCGTAATGAAATGCGAAGGCCGTAATGAAATGCGCTAAAGAAATTTACGGAACAAACATGCCCGAATTGGTATGCAAGGCTCATTGACGGGCGTAGGCTATGTGTTGAAAACGGTGGAATTTTCAAAGTTGTTTTTTTGTTGAAAAGATTGCGCTTTTTGCGAAAAATCATTCTGCAAACCCGGCCGTGTTGGAACTAAACGTTTTGGTGAAGTTCTGAAAGCAATCGGCGAAGAAAGCTCGGAGATCCTTCGTCAGGAGCCAAACGCATTTACATTTTTATTTATATAGATTGAACAATTCGGTTGACAGACTGCATGCAACTGGTTGCAGAGTACAGTTATGCAATTGAAACAATTCACAAGAATGCAAATGACAGAAGACATCAATCTCAATTTCAAACAGAACATGCAGCACACAAAGAACGCACGCCCTACGGGGCTCAAACTCGGGTCCGCTGATCTCCTCCATTCCATGGCCAATTGGCCATCTTAAGAGTTACAACTTAGACAATTGCTGGATTCGGTATTTAGAGGTTTAGGCCAATGACTTTGGAACTGTTGCATTAAACTATCTTGATTAAATAATAAGAACACAAAACTAAGTGAATCTACGTCTTCTTGTAAGCTGTGCTATGCCACTGGTTGTGCAATTTGACAGTGGAAGGACTGATAACCGCAGACTTGTAAAACTCATTTGACAAGTAATACTGGCTTCACACAATTCTCAATTAACATCAGCTTTCATTACAGACTGAACAGTTAAACAATATGAATTAGTTTTAATTGTTGCTACAAGCTACGAACTTCTTCAGGCCCTAAGGAAGCCATGGGCACTAGCATATATTCACATGCAATATGCTTATTAAAACGATGAAAACTGGATAGATTTGGTCAAGATAAAATCCATCTTCAAAGCAAAGACAATATATCATGTCGTCTAAGAATCAGAACATACCTCAGAATCATTTGCGCACATGCCAGACCACAGTCCCACGTGTACTTCTGAGCGACATGAGGTATTGATATCTGCACGTCTTCCACTTTCTTTTCCATCTAAGAAACAGAGCAGAACACATAAAAAATTCCTTAGCACATCGCAACCAACTCTCTGTTATGAACAGTACTCAGTGCGTGACCAACACTAATCCTTGCTACACCATTCAGTGATACAACCGATACACATACATGCATAAGGCCAAAAAAAAAAATGTTGTGTTTCCGGTAACAGAGCTAAAAAAAATTGGGTAGGTAGGTCGGAAAATATTTTTATTTTGTAAAATATTTTTATGCAGTGACTATCCGAAAAAGTATACCCCATTAGTCTTTTTTGCATGCTGAAACAAAGTACGTGTTCTAAGCAAGTATATTTCCCGACTGTCTGCACCTAAAACTGCTCTAGAAACAGTCCTATTAATTTCATTTTGTTGACGTCTCTTATGTTATGTCAATACAAATGTTTTTAAAAAAATTTGAAAAAAAAAATTAAATTTTTTTTAATAAAAATTTTTTACAAAAATATTTGGGTCGCGGCCCTAAAAATGGGTCGGTCGCGTTACCGGAAACACAACAATTTTTTTTTACGCCTAATACAACATACATATGATACCAATAAAAAATGGAATACTGGCAGTCATTGTGGAATGCTTTAGATCAGGGGTCTCAAACTCAAGTCATCGTGTGGGCCGAATTTGAAAATTGACAGTGTCTCGCGGGCCGCAACATGAAATTATGTCTTTCAAGTTAAACTATTTATATGGGGTGAGGGTTACAATGCTGTATTAAATATATAATCCTGTAAAATCACCTAAGTTAGGCTAATATTATACTTTCAGTGTAACCATAATGGTAGGGTCTACTATAACACACAGAATTGGAAACTCAGAGTCACAAAGACAGGACCTATGAAGAACATCAATACTCAATAGCACATTTTAGTAAACCTTATAGGCCTACTTACAACTAAACTTGTAGCATCTTTAAATGCTATTTAGTGAGTAGTGTCAGAGGTGATCAGTTGTGATTAGCGATACACATCATCTGACAACGTTTCTCAACTACGAGAACATCATTGTTTAGTTTTATCTTTTGAGATGCGAAGAATCGGAGAAGGCATACAACTTCCACATATTCATCCGCAGGCCTAACTGTCAGGCGTGTCATTTTAGATTGATTAATCTTCATTAATTAATGAAAAATCTGTTCACATAATAATTATTATGTATCGTCATAATATACATGTAAGAGTTAGGCCTATGCGTGTTGCAGCACTGCAGGCTTTGGAATTTTTCTTGTAGTACAAAAGTGTAGAATTCCGGAATATCGTTGTAGGCTTACTCCTGCTTCAGCAATCAGCATGGTATCACACAGAAGGTCAACTATAACTCTGTCAGCATATCTGCTGCTGCAGATTGAATGCCCCGAGCAAAAATTAGAAGAAAACAATTTGAATCTTGGTTTAAATTGCAAAAGAGCAGTAGAATTCGGTTTTAACCAATTTCTTTCCTTAAATAAGAAATAAAATAAAAAACCAGATGGCTCTCGCGGGCCGCATTATTCGGGTCTACGGGCCGCATGCGGCCCGCGGGCCGCGTGTTTGAGACCCCTGCTTTAGATAGACCCGAAGATGGCTTATAATTCTGCAGAATACACAAAGTCCAGTCTATTTCAGTTTTTGGTAGAGGTTTACGATGGCTCGGTTGCCGATATGCAGCGTGTAAACAATATGGCAGCACCAAAAAGGGACAGAATAGGGTGCTATGGAGTACATCGTCGATCAATAGCCCAATATTTCCACAAAAGAAGTAAGAGAGTAAGTGGTAGTGTATGTAAGGCTTTGTAAGCATTATACTTAGTCGCGGAAATATTGGGCTATCGATCGCCGTATGCGAGGCCGCTCTATTTCGCACGTATCTTCGGCGGCCATATTGTTTACGATTTACCGAGACTTCAGTCACAATGACCTGATTTACTAGTACCCTCATCATGCAAAGCCGTGCTTATTCTGTGGTTGGTCCGGCAGTTTCGAATGGCTTCCTCCATCTAGAGCTGTGCCTGTTCCATAGGTCACTGTGACACATTCTATAAGCACTTGAAACTGTTCTCTTCGGCCGTGCTTGAATCGGAAGCACTTCTGAGTAGTTTCCTTGAAGAGGTGCTATATAAATAATTGAATGAATGAATCACTCCGTAGAAACTAGTATTTGTCCAACGGCGTCTGTACGCCGGAGTGCAGCCTTTCTACAACCGTTTTAATAAAGAATATGCTTACTTACTTACTTAAACACTGTCCAGCACAGTATTAAAACGTTAATTGCCAGACTAGGTCAAAAGTAACGTCAAAATGTACCGTTGTGACTCTATCCATGCATAAAGTTTCAAGAATAAACAATGGTCCTTTAAATAGCGATTGTAATATTATAATTATTGTGTACAAATAAAACTACACCCAAAAATCTATTTCCTTCGCAACAACTATTACTTCGCCGGAAATAAACAATTGCTTCAGCGAAACAACAGTTTTATAGAGCTATAATTAGGTTAGTAAGTAAATAATTTGAGACAAAAGTCCACTCTTATCATTGGCAAGCAAATACGTTGGTCCCACCATAATGGAACTCACTTCCTTCAGCAGGTCTACCGCGGCGGTACCGGTAGGCCCTACCAGGTCTACAATAGAAAGCAGATGTGCTTCTTTTGTGTGTTGAGAAAATTAATCATATTACCAATGAATTTGGTTTGGATAACTATGTGATTTAAAATTCGTTTGCTTACTTACCTAAGTTACCTTAGTTCTTTCAACTTCTTTGAAGCGCTCTGAAGTCTGAACGCGGAATTTCGCGCCATCGTGCTTATCTTGCGAATTGTAAAAGCTTGCTTTGTCGCCAATGAATGTGACAAATTCGAATTTTACGTCGGCTCGAACTGCAATTTTTACATATTTTATCTGCTCGTCTAGAGATCAGAAATGTCGGGAAAGACTGCAGGCAAAAAAGGAACTAGGCCTACCGAGACGGAGGGAGCTGCTGAACAGGCTCCAGAAGCCAAGCGCACCCGTGGAAGGCTGGCGAAAATAGTTATAGAAGCCGAATTGCGGAGTGCCAGTATCCTCAAAGGAAGACGAAACGCCGCGGTAATGTATATCATTGTTATCAGAATTATTGCCTTTGAGTTCCTATTATGGAATTATGTACGTGTTGCCCATCATTGGTTTACTATATCCAGAATTTATATAGCGCTTTCCAAGGGGCTTTCAAGATTGGCCATTACACTTTCCAAGGGGCTACCAAGATTGCGAACAGTTACTTGTAATGAACTTACACGCAATAGAAAATATGATACAATGTTTCTGAAAAGAAATGTGTTTTGCACCTGCATTACTTAGAGCCTCAGGTAGTTCTGAAGTGACTAAGTACTTGTAATATTAATTATTGAATATTCCCAACTATGCAGTATGATATTTTTAAACCATATAGCCACTGTATTTTTACAAAATATTTCATGTTTTTGTGAAACATAATTGAATGGCTGTATTTGGTTCCAAATGAATGAATGAATGAAAGTCAGTGCTCAGTAAAATTTGTAGATCTATTGAATTGTCCCTTAAGACACAAACACCACTGGTCAGTCTTTTTCCAAAACCTTTAAATTATCATAATTATTTAACAACAACGGTTATCATTTCTGTGCTGTTTAATGATCTTCAAACTATTTTAAAATTTGATGCAATTTCTGTGTATTTCAGCTTTTCCAATGGGTTCATTACAAAGCAGAGCTTTTCCGGATTCAGCCAGTATTTCAATGATACGTGATTTTAGATACTTCAAGGTGAGTAATTTAATTTTTTTCACATAAGAATAGGGCTAACACCTGTTTAAGTGCATAATTATGCAGAATGTCTTCATGTGTATCAGATCCATTATGACTATAATTATGTGAGTTCACAGTACATTGCACTGCGTTGTATTATTATCTTGTCATTAGAATGGTTCACGACCTCTTCAAAGAGACAAGTCTTTTTGATCTGACAACAGAAAACTAATGATAAAAAATGCCTTTTATTCTTACAGATTAGACTTCTTCTTTTCCTTCCGGCTAGGATTAATCCCTCGCTGAGGAGGGGTCAGCCACTCGGATTCTTTGTCTCCATGTTGTTCTGTCTCCAGCGTCTTCCTTTTTTTTCTTACAGATTAGACACAGAGAAGTATTTCAGTAAGACATTACGAAATTTTGAAAATTCCTGATGTGTGCTAAGTCACTTAGAAACAGGGTGGATAAAAATCGTGATTTTTAAAATAAAAATCAAAAAATCAGATTTTTTATTTAAATCGGATTTTTTAAATTTAAATCGGATTTTTTGATTTATACCGGATTTCTTTCTTATAGTTCGTATTTTGTATGTAGTGCCTTTTTGGGTATCAAGTCACATGCTTCATTAGGTAATAGTTATTATCTTTAATTCTACAGCTATGCAATACGGGGTGGATAAAAATCATGATTTTTTCACTAAAAATAAAAAATCCGATTTTAAAAATTTAAATCCGATTTCTTTCTACTAGTTCTAAGTTTGGATTTACTGCCTCCATGTGGGTATCAAGCCACAATGCATTATTGTAACTGATATTTGGTATTCGGTAACAATTATTACCTTCTTTAGTCTTGCAGTTATACAATACAAATTAACACCTTTGAAGTGGTATATATATACTTAATACTAATAGTGCGATCGATGAACAATCAGTTAAATGACTTAAATCCAATGAAGAAGTCAATGTTCTGTTAAACTGTGAAATCAGATCGCTATGTAAGTGGTTAAGTTACTGAGTCATGCTGAATGCACTAACTGGCAGCTGCACTGCTGCAGCTAAGTGAAAGGAAACAAACCTGCAAGTTGTGTGGCACAAAAGCATTGATTGAAATTTATTTTCACTATTCGATTTAAATCATGATTTTTATTACCGATTTAAATTGTGATTTAAATCAACCGATTTAAATCATCTCCACCCTGCTTAGAAATGCATATTTATGCATATCTTTCGATACTTGTTGACATTAATCACATCTCACCTGTCATATCTGTTAAGTGGCTTAGAACGTTTGTACCAGCATGGTTATTTTTACAAACCACTTCAAGTTATTGCTGAGGTGGTAAGTAAGGTTTGTTAAAAAAAATTGTGTCATGTCACTGAAAAAAGTTGTCTCCTTATTTTTGTAGAGAAATTTCGTTGATTGTAGCGAGCTTGCTCGATTGATGTTGCCAAATGACTTTGTCTTTGGAAAGGCTCAGGATGCCAACGAATTCCTAACACATCTCGTCAACTCCTTGATGGAAGAGACAGTTCAACTAACAATGGTGAAAAAAAGGAACAAGTGTCACCGTTGTCTCTCATGTGACCGCATAAAACATACGGAAATAATTGAAAGCGACCTTCGACTTTCATTTCATGGTCATGCATCATTACAGCTTGCTGATCCTGGATCTGTTCTGCATGACAGTTGTCCTGAAGGACAACACGGATTTTGAGAAGGTTAGTTACCTCTTCCTTTTAACTTGATTTTTTTAAACCTAATTGGGCACTTGCCTGCAATCTCAAACATTATTTTAATAAATCTAAAGAGATGGTATCTAGGCATTCGCAGTCTAAATTACAGATGCTACACTGTCTACAGCATAGATTTTTCAGGGTTCTGGTCCTTCTAGAGATTGTTGTGAATGTCGAAATGTATAGGAACTTTGAGCATTTCCTTCACTCTCAGAGATAAAAAAAATGCACCAATGCTGCTGTACTCCTTGCTCTATATTTACTTATATTTTTCCATATAGCAATATTGATGAAAAATAATTGCTACCTAAATAGAGGCAGGATTAATAAAACAAATTCTTGCCTTAACAGAAGCTGGATCGATGAGAAGGATTATTGCCAAACTAGAGGTTGGATTGATTAAAAATAATGATCTTCGATGCTAAGATACACGTCTACCCATAGGACTTTTAATCAAACTGAAAACACTGGTTTTTCCAAACCCCATACGAATTTCTCTTTCCTCTCACCTTCTTCGTCTTTTAAACTCTAAACTACCATCCATGTTAGCCATCTCACTGTCTTCTTGCTCGATTGGATTTAGGATTTTCTGGATTTTGGCCGCTGCATATAAATTTTATGCCGGTTAAGTACCTGTGAATCGGCTGGTTCTTGCAACTTTGCTTTTGCTCGTGCTGTAGAAGTTCTGAATTTACAATTGTAATTTAATTATGCCAAGAATTACAGGATGTGGCTAAGTGCAAGTGAATGCAAAATGTAGTAAGGAATTAATTTATGACCAGTACTAAGAAAGTACAGCACAGCTTTGAGGCTGAGCTTTACTAAAGTTAAACATAGCTATTGTTTCTGTTAGTTTTATTTGTTGAATTTTTGAGTTTATGCTAAATATAATCTATTTAATTAAAGGGTACTGTCTTTGGGTCCCTACTGTTCATCCTCTATTTCTCTGTGCTGTCGGCCTTTTATCATTGCATAGAAATCCACCTTGTCCTAAGATGCCCTACTCTATGTACATCCTTGACTATATGAGTTGCATATGCTATACAGGGCTTTGCAACTGACTCTATGCTGTGTAGTCTGCCCAATTGCCCATGTGCATCAAACTTAACCCATCAATTTGAAATAGAAATTAATTAGCCAAAATATTTTGAAACTTTGTGAAGGAAATGGTGATACCAAAGATTTCTTGCGACCTGCTATTTCACCTTCTAACACTTCCGTCGCCAGGCCTGAGATCATCCCCAACGAACAGAAAGCATTGTCCTCAATTGCACGATAAATGGCAACGTGTCCGCCTTGTCCGATGCTTTGAAGACAACATGGACGAATATCGTGAAGTCGTTGGAAGCATGTTGAACAAGAGAAGTTCATCGGATGGAAAGTCTCTTGAGTGAGCGTCTCTGCTTGGAAGGACTGAGGTGGTCACCAAGATATTGAAGCAAGGTGTTGAAATTAGCAGCGTCAACCCTAAAGGTGGATGTTTCACTAGATAAGTTACTTGACTTTGTTTAATAATCATAATAATATAATAATCTTCATTTTATTTCAAACTGGCGCAACGCAGTATGATTACAGTCATTAACGGATGATCACAAGTTATTAAAGGAGTCAAATTTAACTCGGCAGCCATGCAAAGGCATCCAGCACGTTGATCCATACACAGGGTTCCCAGTACCCCATTACATGCTCCCACCAAGTGTAGGTACCAGAAAGTAGTGATAATATTGTATTATCTACGATTCTTTTGAAGTCATTAGAATAATCTCATCTCATGTATAAAGTTTGGCTGGTAATGATTATGCTGAAAGATGTGACTCACAGATCAATTCAATTATCCTATAACTAACTAATTCATTAATTCATTGCTCGATCAATTCTCTGCACTTATGTGCTTCCCAACGACTTCCACCAATCGTTATTTTTTACCTCACCACGTTTCACTGTAAATTTTATTGCCTGGTCTCGTTTCTTCTCCGTCATTCCTTCCATCAAGTGTCGATACCAGAAAGTAGTAATATTGTATTATCTACGATTCTTTTGAAATCATTAGAATAATCTCATATGTATAAGCTTGGCTGGTAGTTATTACAGTGAAAGATACGTGAATGACTAACAGATCAATTCAATTATCCCACAACTAACTAATTCATGGCTTGATCAATTCTTTGCACTTACATGCTTATTTCAAGACAATTTTCATGAATTTTCAGAGACAGATGAAGCAGCAGGTGACAGAAAACCTTCGTTGCAGGTCAACACTGTATTCAATAATTTCTCCTACATAATGATGTATGGTGTGCCAAGTTTGATGTTCATCGCATTTGTAATTTCATCATATGATGCAACAGAAACATTTTCTTCATTAATCATAATCCAACAATCGTCAAAAAATTTCTCTCTCTTGCTGTGCCTGAGAGACCAAAACAAGAAGAATGGTCTTTGACCAGCACCTGCTGTCTAGCGATACACATATAGTGTCCTGAATTCATTGTACTTCCATCATGAATTAGTCTCCACAAGACCAAATAATTCGTGACTCACTAAACCTCTGCATTCTGGTAGTATAAAAGTACGAGGTACGTCAACAGTGGTCATAATTTTGTGTGGACCCTTCTCATCATGATAAAATCGGTCCAAGGTAACTCGCAGAAACTGTGGCGTTTGACAGATCATAGTTTTTCTCCATTGTCTGCCTACTTCCTGAGCATTGGTCACAATCATAATCTTCTAAATTTATATAGAAATCCACTGAGTGACATTAAACATGTTCTCATTAATACAATACTAATAGAAATTGATAACATGAAAACAATGTCTATAAAACTGCTTAGATATCAGTGAGCTATAGGACATTATCACAACACATAAATGCTAAGAACCATATGTGTCCCGCTGGGAGAAAAGGTACCGTAAGTGAAATTGCTAATTACCGAGATAAATCCATTTATACGTCGATAATGAATTTTTATGAAAAAAATTGTTTTTGTCCATTTAGGCTGCACTAACATTAAACTTCGAAATTGTAGTGTTAAATTTTAATAATTGTGTTATTTTGTTACAAAATAATGACTTTATTGAATGTCAGATAAAAGGTACCATAAGTGGGTATGCCACTAAAGGCCACATCCTTACTTATTTAACGCAGCTTGAAGGATAGTGAACAGTAGGAGAAGGGAACCAGTATGGTCTGATCATAAAATAGTGGCAAATCTGTGTCAACAGAATTTTTCGTAATTTTTTATTAATTTTCAAAAATTACCTTGTACTTTCGTGTTGGATATCGCAACAATTTCAAAGTTTGTTTTTATGTTTGGTTTGTCGGTTATGCCTTTTGTTGCACTCTGTCGCTGTTAAATTACATATTCCATTGTTTGTTTTGAAGTTATGAACTGTTGACAAAGAATAATCATGAAAATTATTACTTTTGAAGTGGATCTGCTTAATTACCCCACATATGGTACCTTTTTTAGCAATTACAGTTACAGTCAAATGCATTGCAACCAGTAATGTATGGATGTAGTGATGACACGGGTACTTTAGAGTCACTTGATAATGACATGACTTATATTATGTTCTCAATAATTGTTACGACTAAAACTGTTATAATGACATTTCAGAATTCATTTAAACAGATCTGCAAAGTTTCAACTGTAACACTTTAACAGTTTTTAATTCATAGCACTTTTAATTATGCAAGACTTTCAATGTCGATTTTCGCGATAATGACTTCTTTCTCCATATCGTGTTCAAAATTGAATATCTTTGGAACGGTTCAATATATCTGCTTGAAACTTTCACCATTTGATGTGTTTTTTAAATATGAACTTAGAAATTGTAAAAGGTCCAAACCCCCCGTATGGTACCTTTTCTCCCAGCGGGTCACATATGTATAGCAGTTTAAAAACCGAGAGAATTAACTGGTCTTCATCATAAACAACGTATTCTGCAAATCGCAGCAGGTCTGGAGCAGGCACGCCCATAACAGAATGATATCCCTTAGGCGCCTCATCCAGTTCTAAGTTCTTGTGTTTTCAACATATTCTGCAAATCGCAGCAGGTCTGGAGCAGGCATGCCCGTAACTGAATGAAAGCCTTTGGGTGCTTCATCCAGATCTTCTTGTGCTGTTTTACAGCATGTCCTTCCCAACGTAACTCTGACCAACAGCATTGTTCTATGTAACAAAACAGCCAAAATTACTAAAACTAGCACTTTTACTAATTTGACGTTTACTATTAGGAGATAACACATAGACTAATTAATAATAAATGATACTATATTTGACATCATGGTACAAGGCAACCTCTGGTAACCATGGACAACGCATGTATTTCTGTCTCCTATAATTCCTGGCATAAAGCTCCTCAATTCCCTAAATAAAAAATTATCTTGCATTGCTGAATGGTTTTTGTTCAAACAGACTCAATCTTAACCTTGATAACGCTAATTTCATTTTGTTTTAAAATTGGCACACAGGCCACTACGCTAAAAGGCATTGTCTGCTTGTTGGTGATATACCCAAGGTTGGCCCATGTGAAATCCACAAAGTTTCTAGGTATTGAAGTAGATCTGCATCTATTTCACCCCAAATTGCCAAGAACATTGGTATACTTGCTTGTACTGCCATAAGACTAAAATCTATATT
This sequence comes from Lumbricus rubellus, assembly GCA_945859605.1. Lineage (NCBI taxonomy): Eukaryota > Metazoa > Annelida > Clitellata > Crassiclitellata > Lumbricidae > Lumbricus > Lumbricus rubellus. Next base: position 29,253,327 of record OX243812.1, on the reverse strand, counting down.
ACTTCCTAGTATACTAATACTTGGCCTACTGTAACATAATATGGGCATCAACATGAATGTAGGCTGACAAGTTTCTTCACATTAGCCAGGTTAGGTGTCTCCAATTAGGTTAATAGTTATAGATAAGACAAGACTATTCTTTAATTGACCGTTTGCTATCCGCATTTTGTTGTACATGTACAGACATGGTAATAAACGAACATCATCTATACAGAGCCAATCAAAAGTCAAATGTTTAAAATAACAAGAAAACTACTTCCAGTTTGGCTCTGACCTTTGCACTCATTACAAAAGAAACTATCAAACGTATTGCCCTGTTAGAACCCACTACAGCACGCAAGGCTTCAACAGCAAGTCATTAAGCATTCTAGTTTAGATCAGTGCTCCTACCAAAATTTGCAATGCATGCAATTTAGTATTAATTCAAATAAGAATTCATTCTTCTTTGCTAAGTAGCTTCACTGACTCAGACTTCAAAATCGCTCACTCTTGGTGCAGTTATCACATTTAGCTAAGTTTGCAATTGATAATGTAACTACCCCTCACGATTAAAATGTAACTACTTCTCAAGATTAAAATTTAAGTCATCCTTCAGAATAGAGTTACATTAAAGCCACCTGCCCTTATTTTATCCCAACTCTTCCTGCATTCAAACACCTGTGCATATTGGTGTACAAGTCTGATTGATGTGACAGATGATGGTCCATTAAGAACAAATATACACCTAGATGATCTAAATTTAACAATTGAAACAGACCTTTTACACTTGTAGCAGCTACGTAAACGAGGGTGTTTGGGGCAGCGTGCGTCAGGTTGGGCGAAACAGTATTGGTTTGCCTTCGAAGCCAAGTCACAGTAATACAAACCTATGTCACAAACATACATCAGGTTAAAAACAGTCAATAAACTTCTATATTTTGGTTAAATAAATAAAATTTAAAAATGTATAGAATAACTATGATAACATTTAACACTGGAAACAAAACACTGTTACATGATGTTTTGAGTTCAAAAGTTTGAAGTTGCAATGTTGTATTACACTTTCAATCAAATGCAAATTTAATTTTAATCTGAGATTTTGTTTGAAACTGATGATTTTTTGGACTATGTACAATGTACATGGATATTCCACATTACCTCACGTCTATAGAGGCAAGGTGTTGCAATTATATATTAAGAAATAACAATAGAAAAAGACGATAGGTTCTTTCAAGCAATCATTAGAGGCCCTAACCATGTACTCCGAAATTTGCAACCCCCATCTCGCAATATTTTAGGTTACATAACCTCTGAGCAAGATTCCATAACTTTACCGTAACTGAAAGAGATGAACATAATATCATATCCAAAAGTTATTTCAAGGGCGTCTAGTGTCGGCACTAAAGGATTGCAAGGGTATGGACCGCACCAGGTGACGTCTTCAGAGAGACAATACAAAAAGAACAAAATGACAATACAGAAAGGAGAAAATGACTGTCTAACATATGCAATTCCTTGTTATAATTATGTTGTCCAGATAACAGAAGGCTAGAAAAATTGACGTACGTCATTTTACTTGGGCCAAGCGAACGTTGTCAAGTCTGCAAATCGATAATACAGATAAAATATTCGACGGTTTAGGTAGATTCTGTTTTGACAGAAACGAAAATTTCTGGAATTTCGTCCTGAATCGTCATGCTATCGACTGGTAGCGAGTTGCCAGGTCGATACATGAACATTGACAAAGAGTGAGTTAAACTGCATCGGGTACCCTACTGAAACTAAGAGACGTTGCAACAGGGCCCGGGGGTGCTATATAAAATATTCTGATCGATTGATTTACATGAGTTGTCACAATGGGCAACATCCACTATAGTAATGACAATGCCATCTGCGAAAGATTATGATATCCAACAGCCTAACTAAGAAAGGAGCTTGATTATTTACCTCGCCCGAAATATCCTCCAGTGGAACGACTAATCTGGAACCCATTCAGGGCTGTGGCCCTTGCGTTTGCACTGCCGTGGTAGAGCATCTTTTGGTTGGCTTTTCCACCATTTTCTCTCATTATCTTAGTGCGTCTTCTTCTAAACCGCCCAGATGCAGTGGGATTTCTGATCCTGTCGATCTGCATTTCACACACATTATGTAAATCATGCAACATTACAAATTGAATACACTAATTAATACAAAAGCATTTACATATGTTAGTGTGGTACTACCAAGCATAGAATAATGGTAACATCACTGGTGTAAAGAGAAAACATCAAACAGTAAGCATGATCAAAATCTACTCATCTCTTAAAGGTTCAGGCTATAATAATATGCTAGATGGTGTTTGTAAAATGAGTAGTAGAGGATGTGACTGACACCTTGCATAGCTGCCACACAGCCAGATTCAATTCCAGGAATAACCTGGAATTGAATCTCACACTACGAATCATAATCATACTGCATATTTGTTAGTTTGAAGTAATAATAAAGAATAATAATAATATTACTATTATCATCATTTGCAGGTCTTCATCTGGATTGATGACCCTTCAGAGTTGCACATTATTACCTCTGACCAATCAAACTCTGCTTTATAAATCATTCAAGCCTGGTTTCTGTTGCCATGGCTAGGCTGTGATCGTAACTGAGTAGGTTTCTTGAAGGCGCGCTATAGTAGTCCAATGACTTTGCACAAAACCTAAAGTCATAACATGTACGAAATCTTCCATATAGGCCAATGGCTTTAATGTTACATGTTGTCACACTTTTATTTTTGTATAAAAATGTACTTGTATACTACAATCGGTAACAGTCTAACAATTGAGAAAATCACGTTTTGCTCTTTTCCTTGAAACTGAATTTTCCAACATTTTACTGATTTTGTTCCAACAGGTCACTTTATAATTTACTGCCAAAGACCATTAACAAGATAGATAAACTTATGTCCAATAACAAAGTGACAATGACAGCAGATTATCCCTCTAATGATAAGAATGCACTACAACCAAAGCAGCTCATTTTAAAGGGTTAAATGTACTATTATCAATAGTTAACAGGCCTTTAAGAAGTTACAATTTAGCAATAACTCTCATTAATTCAAAGTCCAAACTGACTAGACCTGCAATAAAATCTCTAACTGATTTATGAAAACCATGTACTTTATGATAGACATTATTCCAGCAAGAGTTTAGATCAGCTGATTGAGAACCTCACTGTAACTGAGCCACATCTTGAAAAACAGATAGGCTCTGAGTATGTTGCAAATGAAGTTGCATTAGATCCAACAGGCTACTGCTCAGTCTCAATTCATAAGAATTAAACAAAATTATCCCTAATGTGTAGTAATGTCCCAACTGATATCAATCTACAATTGAAGCATTGTGCATGAAGTTCAAAGCACAACACAGTAATAAGATTAGATTTGATCAATCAATCAGGAACAGTTTAAAAGTACAAACCGACTCTATCTGAAACTTTTTGTACCGTCCGCCAATGTTTTTTATGGGATTTTATCGATCTCTGCATTCCAGATTCTACTAGTAGAAAGTCAGAGCTATTTCTTGTCAGTGGAATCAGTTTTTTGCTGGTGTATCTGATCCTCTTTTTCGTTCTGTCAACAGAAATCAACCCTCATTAATCATTCATTCATTCATTCGGACATTTATATAGCGCTCCTTCAAGTAAAAGAAACTACTCCGAGGAGCTCCCGACTCCAGCGCACCTAAAAAAAGTTTTAAGTTTAGTAAGGAACGATCCTAGTTAGCATTCATTCTAAACAGAGCTTAAACCAGTATTTAATCTAATCCCACAGTTTTTGGGAGGAGGGGAATTTGGGTTTCTGGGGTTGAGAGAGGTGAGAAAAAGTCCATTTTGGCCGGACATCTTAAGTCCACTACTAAGCCCCCGACAACACCTTCATCTGTTAAATTTCCTGATGACCATTTTTTTAAAGTCATTTGCTAAAAAATTCCGAAAATCTATCATTTCAGCTACTGAAAAACTGATGACCTTTTTCAGTGTTCCAGTCCAAATCTTAGTGTTTTCAGGTAATTTTTTTGCATCTAAAATAACTCTGTCTGTTTCACCAAAATTGACCAAGCATGCCGTGTGTGCATATACACAAGTATTTCAGGGAGGAATTTGTTACACAATCACTTTTCTGGGGGGGGGGATGATAAATATTACATGTATGCAACACCTCGCAGTTTTTCTGCTCAGGGGAATCCATTCCTGCATGGAACTTCTCATCCCCAAGACACCTAGCTTAAACACTGGCTTAAAACAAATAAAGCAAACCCATGGCTAGGAGCATGTGACCCACAGGCTGATTTTAAGTGATCCACCCAAGCTCCTTAATTTTTGACATTTGGTTTAAAAATTGGCATTAAAGACAAAGTCACTAGCCTAATAATTATTGAATAGCTATTCATTTTTAACTTGGCTTATTTGGCACTAAACTATTATAAAGCAAGCTATACAATGTACATGTATGGCATACATACATGTGATTATTCATTATGATTATTCCATAAGAAATATCAATACAGCAGTCAATAGTCATGTCTTTAAGTTTACTGATGCGGCTTGAAGTGTCAAGAATATCAAGCCGCAACCAGGATGTCAGTTGGTTGAATATGATGGATAAGCTAACCTGAAAAAGGCAAATCTTAGGCATACATCATAATGACACAAGTGAAAGAGCAGTACTTATGAACAGACAAACGAAGTGAATTGACGAGTTACATAATAATGTAGAATATACCGTAGAATATACTGTAGAATATACAGTGTCCAATGTTGTGTTACACTTTCACAGTCAACTGCAAATTGAATTTTAATCTGAGATTTAAATTTGCAATGCATGCAATTTAATATTCTTTCAAATAAGGATTCATAACATTGCTCACTCTGAGTGCAGTATCATATTTAGCTAAGTTTGCAATTGATAATGTAGTTACATTACCCCTCAAGGTTCAATTGTAACTACTTCTCAAGATTAGAATTTTAAGTCATTCTTCAGAATAGAGTTACTCACATCAGAGCCAACTGCCCTTATTTTTATCCCAACTCTTTCTGCATTCAAACACCTGTGCATATTGACGTACACTCGTTTGGTGTACAAAAAAGTCTGATGGCTGTGGCAGCTGGTGGTCCATTAAAAACAAATACACACCTAGATCAGATCTAAATTTAACAATTGAAACATACCCTGTGCACTTGTAGCAGCTGCGAAGGCATGGATGCTTGGGGTAGTGTGCAACCTCATTGGCGAAACAGTATTGGTTTGCCTTTGAAGCCAAATCACAGTAGTAAAGGCCTATGTCACAAACATACATCAGATTAAAATCAGAAACTTTTATATTTTGGTTAAATAAAATGTTAAAATTTATAGAATCACTATATGATAACATTTAACATTTAAGTATCGCCCTGTTAGAACCCACTAAAGCACTCACGGCTTCAACGGCAAGTCATTAAGCATTCTAGTTTACATAAGTGCTCCTACCAAAATTTGCAATGCATGCAATTTAATATTATTTCAAATAAGGATTCATTCTTCTTTGCTTAGTAGCTTCACTGACTCAGACTTCAAAATCGCTCACTCTGGGTGCAGTTATCACATCTAGCTAAGTTTGCAATTGATAATGTAACTACTCCTCAAGATTAAAATGTAACTACTTCTCAAGATTACAATTTTAAGTCATCCTTTAGAATAGAGTTACATCAAAGCCAACTGCCCTTATTTTATCCCAACTCTTCCTGCATTCAAACACCTGTGCATATTGAAGTACACTCGTTTCGTGTACAAGTCTGATGACTGTGACAGATGATGGTCCATTAAGAACAAATACACACCTAGATATGATCTAAATTTAACAATTGAAACAGACCTTTTTACACTTATAGCAGCTACGAAGACGAGGGTGTTTGGGGCAACGTGCGTCTGGTTGGGCAAAGCAGTATTGGTTGGCCTTTGAAGCCAAGTCACAGTAATATAAACCTATGTCACAAACATACATCAGGTTAAAAACAGTTAACAAACTTCTATATTTTCTTTAAATAAATCAAATTTTAAAATGTTTAGAATCACTATGATAATATTTAACACTGGAAACAAAACACAGTTACATGATGTCTTAAGTTCAAAATTTTGCAACACTTTGCAATGTTGTGTTACACTTTCACAGTCAACTGCATATTGAATTTTAATGTGAGATTTTATGTGAAACTGATGATTTCTTGGACTATGTACAATTGTCAGAAAGACTGGGAAATATCGAGAATTTTGTCCTGAATTGTCATGCAATCAACTGGTGAGTTGCCAGGTCGATACAATCGGTAATCAACATCGACGAAGAGTGAGGTAACTGCATCAGGTAGCCTACTGATACTAAGAGACGTTACAAAAGAGACCAGTGGCGCTATATAAATTCTGATCGATTAATTCATTTACACGAGTTATCACATGGACAACACCCACTACACTGATGACAATGCCATCTGCGAAAGACTTATATCTAACAGCCGAACCTAACTAAGAAAGGAGCTTCATTACTTACCCCGTCCAAAGTAGCCTCCAGTGGAACGACTGATCTGGAACCCATTCATGGCTATGGTCCTTACGTGTGCAATTCCATGGTAGAGAATCTTTTGATTGGCTTCTCCACCAATTTCAGCCATGATCTTTGCACGTTTTCTCCGGTATCGACGAGACAAAGCAGTGTTTCTTATCCTTTCAATCTGCATTTCACACACATCATGTAAATCAGGCAACATTATAAATTGAATACACCAATGCAAAGCATTTACATATATGTTTGTGTGGTACCATGCATAGAATAATGGTAGCAACACAGGTGTGAAGAAAGAACATCATAGTAAGCAGGTTCGAAATCCACTTCTCTCTCAAGGGTTCACTCAGGCTATCATTTGCTAGACGGTGTTAGTAGTAGGGGACGTGATTGACGCCTTGCATGGCTACCACACAGCTAAATTCAAATCCAGGAATAACTTGTGATCATCCCTTCACACCATAAATTGTAATCCTACTGCATACTTGTCAGTTTGAGGTAATAATAAAAATACATACTAATAATACTATCATTATTATTTGCAGGCCTCTTCATCTGGAATGAGCGCATTCATGAGGTTATTGTAACGAGTTATATAAATCTTCATGTACATACATACATACATACATACATACATACATACATACATACATACATACATACATACATACATACATCCATAGTACTTACATACAATGATCTCCCTCCCTTCAGAGTTGCAAACATGTGACCCATCACATGGGACTTGGTAGTCTCTACGCCCAGTGTGTTATCCATTACTCTACCGTGTAGAGTAATGGAAATAACGCGGGGCGTCGTTGGTGTAGAATGAAAGGTAACGAGTTCAAGCCCCTGTTGGGCCGACATGCTTTTTAGGTTGCTATTGCCTATTGGGGCCGAGTTTTGCAGGCTGCCTGTTCAGTTTGTATAGTTAAGATTTGTGTATTCTGTGATCTGCATTCTTGTGAATTGTTTCAACTGCATAATTGTACACCAGTGGTACACTGGTACATGCATGGTCATTAAACAGTAGCTGATGTAAGAGCCGTCTTAACTAGAAAACAAAGTATTTAGCTTTGAAAATAAGTTTTTTTAACAAAAGATATTTCATTTGAGAAATACACTCAATGAGAGATTTCTACCTTACAAATTACTAAACTCGCCTAAATATAACCAGCAAAAGCAAATAATTATATCATCCACACAGTTTGTACTTTGTAGTCATTATGATGACATCCAATATGCCTGTATTTAACTTTCTAAATCAAATTCTTACGATGAGCAGTTGGATTAACTAGATATTAACCTTCGGGCATAGTTTCCTTCCACTGCCATTCTTCCCGGCCATGCACTGCACAGTTGTTTTGGTGCAATCAAGAGCTTTGATGTGCTTCAACATTCTCAAATTGTTGTGCATGTAGACCCCTACACCAGATCCTGGTTAAACGTTTGTATAAATAACAAAATTAGAATTAATAATAAAGAATTTCTTCAATAAATATAATATTTTACATATATAATATTTGTTGGCAGTTTAATATTAGTAAATACTTGCAAATCTTAATATTCGTGATATCTGAATACTTGATCTATGGTTAATTGTTTTTGTAGCTATATGTGTCGTAATAATTATAAGACTGGATACATAAAATTAATTATGTTTCTCATTATTTGATTTCGTGTTCAGAATTTGTATTAGAAAAATTTTTCGTATGATTATTTTTTTGCCAGTTTATTGTTTATAAGGTAATTGCCACTGATTGGATCACCAAATTAAGCGGGACTCCTGTACGTTTTTGGTAAGCTTTTGTATCTCGAGAAGCTGTTTCGCCTTGTATGCAGTGTCAATTTCAATGTTCTGGAATCTGGATCAATAAATTATTGATTAATTAATTTTAAAAGTGTATGGCTGTATATTGGCTGAGCGAAATGTCTGTATGCATTGCATTGTATCGTATGGTGTTCTCATTACATTTCATGACGATTCTGCATTGTGTTGTTTTTGTAGCAATTGTAGGCCTGTTATAATATTTATGACTATACCGGTAATCATTAAGTGCTTTTCTCAGAGACAGTAAGACTTCAACTTGTTTATTGATCCCAAAAATATCAAACAGACAATTATGCATTCATAATAGTACACAAAGTGATTAATTGCAGTTCACAAATGCAATGGTATAGTTTAGTCACTTTAGTGTACAATCGTTACTGTGTATACATGTAGATAAAGACAAAGATACAGAGTGAGAGACAGAGGGAGGAGGGAGGGCCTATACGGGCACAGATACATGTATATAGAGAGGGAGAGACAGAGAAAGAAAAGGAAGAGGGAGAGATAGAAGGATATATCTTATACCTATAAAGTAGTAGAAAAGTATGTACGGTATGTAACAAGATATGTAGTAAAAAAAATCGTCTGATCACGTGACCGATTGTTCCCAAAATTTACAGAAATACTTTTTAGCGCCCAATAACAAACATAGGGGGGTAAACACGCACACTGAATACCCGTACTCCAAACAATATGGCTGCCAAGGAATGCGATAAAATTAGAGCGCGACCTATAGACGACATTGTTCATCAATTCAGCTTCAATTTCAGCAGAATGACTAAACTAACCCTAACCGACCATCACGATGCCTAACCTGAGCCCTAACCGACCCTCACGCTTTGCATGTTGAGATGCATGTTGCGATGTCGTCGATCGGTCGCGTTCTAATTTTACTGCATTCGTTGGCAGCCATATTGTTTGGAGTACGGGCACTCAGTGTGCGTGTTTACCCATAGCTAGGGGAGAATTTCGCCATCCAAAATCTTACCTTTTCCGAGTTTGAAACATTTTTGATTTGTATCCAAACATCACCCTCTTTAGGACAGAAAAATAAAGAGGGTGATGTTTGGAAGAATGGAGGGAACCAACAGAAGAGGTAGACCATACAAGGAATGGCTGGACAACATAACCGACTGGTGCGGAGCGCCAATACAAGACCTGACACATGCGGCGATGGAACGACAAAAATGGCGAGGAATAATGAGGATGGCAGCGGGCACCTACGGGCACTGGTCCCTCGGTTCTTGATGATGATGATCCGAAAGTTAACTCAGTTTATAAGCCGCCATTTGTTTTCCCGACCGATTTAACGAACTCAGATTTTTGACGTCAATTTCACGTCATCACTTCTTGACCCCATTTTTCGCTGAGGGCCGATCTTATAGCGCGATGTTTCGCAAAACAATAATAAAGCACTGATAATCGGCTGATCGGAAGTTATAAGACAAGATAATGACAATATAGATAGCCTACCGGTACCAATAATTAATATCCTACCGTGTCGTACGTAGTCTATAAATCTCCGGGACGTGTTTAGGCTAATCGGGTTGAGGCCGATGCAATAAGGCGGTGTGAGGTCGGAATGGGAGCGGAGGGGGAACGAGAAACCGGACGGGTTATTCGGCTAATATATAAATAAATATATATAGGCCTATACATATATAGGCTATATAGGCTATATACAGACAGAGAGAGAGAGAAGAGAGAGAGTAAGTACGTGTAAAAAGGAAGATGCTGCAGTGAAACGTGTCTCCAAAGGATCTTCGAGAGAAAGAAAGTTGTGAAAGAGTTGGGTCGGTAATTTGCATGACAGCCTTGACAGGCATTTTAGTTCAATGATTAACGAGCCAGAGTAGCCTATAGGCCTATTATACACTCATGCAATTAAGTATTTTATCACTTTTTATTAGTAGTAGGCCTATTGCAACTGCAGAAGTAGGCTATAATAGATGTAATTTTCTCATAGTTATAAATACAGCGATTGAGATGAGTCAAAGAGTATCTTTCAGTTTCAGGATATTTTAACTCTCTAGGTCTAGTTTAATACCGACTACCAAGAACATAAACTTTGCTTTTGTAGAGAAACATAAACTTACAAGTGCAGGACGTCAATTATTCGGGATACATTTTTTTTCGGGCAGAAGTTAAATCTTGCTTTCCCCTCTGCTGAAAATGTCCCCTACGCCTATGGTTTCGTCGGTCATCTAACACGCCGTTCTAGAATTGTATCTTCTTTCGTCACCGAAAAGTCATTGAACCTTGGCGATTTGACATGTTACGCAAGATTAAGTAGGCTATAGGCCTAGGCCTAGACGTCAATGAGAAAATTTTATATTTCGTTTATAAGTCTTTAGGATTGAATTCGCTGGTCGGAGTTCGATAAGGTTAAGAGTTTCCGTTGGTCATGCATGTTGATGGAAGTGTTGCGTTACAATATCTGCAACAACAACAACAACAACAACGTTTCTTATGCTCAAATCAACGTTTCATTTCATCATCATACATCGTCTCATCGCAGTTTCGTCATTTCGTGTTCTCGTCGTTAATTCAATGTTACATTACGGTACATTACGATTCTTTTGGCAGAAGATGGCATAATATTATACTGGTTTATTACAGTTAGACGATTAGCCTACTTTTGGTGTCAGTCATGCAGTCAGTCAGATAGACATGAAGATCAGGCAGAAAGAGTGGCATGCAGGCAGACAGTAAGAGAGGCAGGCAAGCAGGCAGACATACACAGGCAGACAGGCAGGAAGGAAGTCAATGCACGCATTTGGGCATGGGCGTCCGCAAGGGGGCGCAAGTGCGCCCCCTGGATTTTTCGAATAGTTGCACATAAATTTCGATTATTAAATTTGGTTGTGATTGTCACAACGCGATTTTCAACGTGATTATCGGTGCGTTCTACAATTAACCATAGATACATAGATTGAGATTTTGTAGTTTAATAGGAGACAGCGTAAAGTAAATGACATTTAAGTTTACGTTTAAAAATGGTGAAACAGAGGGAATTCCGAATAAACAAAGGCAAATTGTTCCAGGTCTTAGGACCAGCACTTTTAATTGAGAACATACGAGTATTTGTTCTAGTGATAATACGTCTATAATTACATGAGGATCTGAAGTTATAGGGAACTAAGTCAGAGGTTAGAGTAAAGAAATCCGCAAAGGCATGAGGCAAAAGATTATGCATATGTTTGAACATAAGTTCGGACGTTTGCATGACTCTTATCTGTTCAATGGTAAGTATTCTTAATTTAGATAATAGGAGATGTGAAGAAGACAGGCGGGAGAGCCCCATAATAATCTTTGCAGATCTGTTTTGAAGTGAGGTAAGTCTTGTAAGTCGAGAAGAGTAATTAGAAGCCCAGACAAGATTGCAATATGAAAGATAGGGATGAATAATAGAGTAATATAAGCTAAGTCTAATTCGAGGTGGAAGAATTAAGTTGGACCTATTTATTTTTCTTTGGGTGCATAAGGTATATGTATAGGCTATAGGATTCTCTCGTGATAATATGGAAATTCAAACTGTCACACATTAAATTTAGACCATGTGACTATTATTTAAAAGTTTGCGCCCCCCTAAAAAAATTCCTGTGGACGCCCATGCATTTAGGTATTGTAGGCCTATATTGTATAATGTTACTGCCGTTCGAGGTTGTACAGAAAAAGGTTATGTAGAAATACTAACTTGCTTCACTTGCACAATCCTTTCTCGCACACATGATGTGCAGGGCATTTG